>JAGVSP010000609.1:0-112247 GCA_022494985.1 Micrasema minimum
TAGATTTATTGAAAATGTAATTTTTATTCGAAAATAAATTATAGGGTACATATAACATAATAACGTAAATAAATATGAGGCAAAATATCTGTGTTGTCGAACTAACCCTTGTTCCATATGTCACGAGTCACGAGGTTAACTCTACGTCCAGGGGCGTATAAAAAATCATTACAAAATATTGATTACTATTAATTATTAATTTAAAGATAACGATTTATGAAAGCTACAAGTACCCGTAACGTTAAATATAAAATAAAAAATAGAATTTGTTGCCCCAAGTGACTGAAGAAAAACTCGATGACTGTAATTTATCTTTCTATTATGATGTATCAAGATACGTGCCACATTTGTAAGTTTTTCAATTGGTAAATTAATAAATTATGATATAATAAAAATATAAGTAAGAAGCTGTTAAAAGCCCTTAGTTTTCAGGTTATCAAAACAATTTGTTTGCACGCCTCTGGGTATCCTTGAATTTACTGGCTAAAAGTAAATCCTATTAGGTACATACCTTCACGAGACGAATTTTCAGCTAGAAAAACGGGTCAAAGAAATTGAAAGGGAGTTTCCCGAGCCATTTCTCCGCTAAATATTTGATGAAATTTAAAGTAAATCTTTTCCAATATCTTAAACCAATTTAGGTAACTACATACTGTAGGGCCCGAAGCTCTCAATCTGTGACGCCACCTAGTAAATATTATTCCTATGGTTTCAACAGCAAAAAAGTTTGAAAAGGTTATAAATATGTATTCTGAAAGTGTTAGGTGTTTAAATTAAGTTAGGTTAGGTCTTTAGATGGTTATATTTTTAGATGAGGTGAGGTTAGATTTTAAGATTAAATAATATTCAAGTATTTAAAAAATATTCAAGTTGTAAAGCTAGGTTTTTTGATGAGGTTAGGTTAGGACAAAATTAAGAAAGGGCTTTTACGATGGTTTGGTCATGTGGAGAAAATGAGTGATGAAAGAATGGCTAAAAGAAGTTTTAAATGCAAGTGTGCCTGATGTAGAAGCCGAGGACAGGCATGACCAAGTACGAAAGTACTTGAAAGTGGACCTGTGAAAAGTCGGATAAATAATGTCATGAGAAGGAGTATGAATGTAGAGGAATCAAAGAAGTCCTTGTCAGGACAGAGTGGTATGGCGTTCTCAATCCTCTCTGCCTACCCTTAACGGGGAAATGGCGTGATGGTTAGTTAGTTAGTTAGTTAAATAATAATTGAATAATAACGAGTGTTTTTTGAAATTCAATACGTAGCCGCTTCATGCCGGCATTCGAATGAAACAAAGTTATAGCCCATAACATAAAGCGCGTATTTTGCGACGGGAAGTAACTATAAAAATCAACTGCACTTTGCGATTACCTTTGATTTTTATACGGCGAACACGCGCGGTTTTCCCAAAGTCGTTCCACGGGCACAAAAACACTCTACGGCCTTTAAAGAACCATAAAACAAAACGTTATTTTAAAAACCTAAGCCTAAAATTTGAATCTCAGGCTTTGTGCGCTCATATTTCTGCACATATTCACATCCATGGACGGATTAACTGTGCCCAAGATTGAAAACAAGTACGGACAGAGAACATTGGAATATTTAATTCCAAAATTTTTTAATATGTTGCCCCAATGAAATTAAAATCATGTATTAACGCGAATAAAATTATTTTTATACTGTTAAATTGGTTTGGAAAGACAGAACTACTTTATATTTGATTCACCCGAAAGATTAATTAAAGAAACACCGAATAATTTGATGTAATGGTTTTTTAGCAATATTTTTTGTAATAATTTCTCGTATCTCTATTTTTTTTTGTTTTCCTATATTTTGTAAACTTAACTTACTAACAAACTAACCTTCACGCCATTCCCCCGAAGGGGTAGGCAAAGAGGATAGAACGCCACACCACTCTGTCCTGGCACACTTATCTTGCTTCCTCCACATTCATACATCTTCTTATGCGCACGTACGTCGATTATGTTTCGACTTCTTACACATGCCCACTTTCAAGCACATAGTTTTACCTTGATCATGCCATGTCTTTCTTCCGCCTTCCTCGATTTCTAGACATCCAGGTACAGTCGCATCATATATTTTTTGTAGCCGTTCTATCATCATCCATTCGCTTCTACATTACCGAAACCATCGTAAAAGCCCTTTCTTAATTTTGTCGATAATGCTCATGCTCAGCCTTGCACTCACTGCTCTAATTTCGTCATTTGTACACCTATCAGTACATAGTCTTACCAACACATTCGCCTGAGAGATCACATTTCAACTGCATTCAATCTACTTTCATCCTTCTTTTTCCAACACCACGCTTCACTACCATACATTTGTAAACTTTTTAAATATTTCTTAAATACTTAAAACTTGAGTAATTTTTCTGTAACTTTATCTTGTATGTATTTCTATGATAAATTTATAATTTTTGTAAATGGCACTCGATGACAAACATGCAAAAATTGAGCGGATTATTGGGACGAGCATTATTTAAGTTATATGATGATTTCTTAATAAAGACTCATAAAATTTAATTTTTTAAAAAGTACCCAAGTGCCCATAAATAATACGAAGCTAGAGCTGTACTTTATTTTATTTGTGATGAAAATTCCGTGAACCATTAATTAAAGCGTGTGACGCTTAGACGCAATTATTCGTAAATAAAAAAATAAATAAGTTAGAAATAAAAGTAGATTGAGAACCGCTGACCTATTTTTTTTAAATCGAGGGGTAGAGACCGCACCACAAAAGAAGTTTGCGGATCGGCGCTGCGATCGCCCCAGTATTACATATATTTTATATGTCACTTTTAGTTCTTCATTTCGCCACTGCTAGACTTAATAGATGTATGGCCCAGTAAGGCATACTTTCATCGCTTCTTTTAATGCCATTACGGTTGCCAACACAAAAACCACATAAATAATCTACAAAACATGTAATTAATAATATCTCTACGCGCATTGTATTGTTTAAGGCCGGTAATAATTTTAAATTTCAATAAATTTCGCACTTAACCGTGTTAGTCGTGGGGTGAACGTTCTTCCGGTGATTTCTCTCTTCGCTAAATTCGACCCAAATAATGGCTATACGACTTGTCTATGCCTATTTCGCGTGGTTCATTTATTTAACATTATCATCAGCGAATTGGCTGTTTGAATTTAACTTAGGGTATTAATTTTAATCCGAATAACTTTATGCATTCCAAAAGCCGATTCAAGGACAAAGCGCAAGATTGTAAATTATAAACATAATGCTGAACAGTGTTATTCAAATATAACATGTTTGTATTGGATTAGCGAAATATTACGAGTGATTTGTATTTTTAACGAGTTGTTTTGGAATATTTAGAAAAAATCATTTCAGGAAAAAGGCGCGTAGGTGTAAGCCATAAAAAGTTTTAAGCCTAATTTCTGTTCCAGACCAAACATCCCAAAACTTTTCTTATTTAGGGCCGGTTTTATAAACGTCTGTCAGTAGGGTTTGGTTTACTAATCAGGTAATATTCCATACATTTTGTACCGAATATTACCCGATTAGTATCAAACGTTACGAACGGATGTTTATAAAATCGCCCCTTAAAAAGAGATTACAGGTGTTCCGAATAGCTAACAGTGTGAATTCTGATGAAATCCGTGATACGTTATTAAAATATGAACTTTCTATCACACATTTACCGATTTACACCACTTATCGCACTTTTATGCTTTATCAGATAAATCGCTAAGAAAACTTATATATTTTTCTAAACTGTTAAAAATATTTGCATCGTGTTCATGAAAATCGGGTTTTATACGAAATTTAGCTTAAAAATTGTATAAAAAGCTTGACTAATGAGTGTTTAAAACAGCCCTTAAATCAACGAACGCTCAAGATGGAATTATCAAAGGTTACTTTCTCTTAATTCCATCTCCCTTAATTCCATCATCCCCTAACACGATTAAATACGTAAGATTTTGAAATAATCCCGGAACGATTGCACTAATCACATTTATTTTAAAATATAAAATAAATATTGTTCAAAATTGTTTTTATTAAAATAAAACACTACGTGTATTTGACTCAAGTTCCATACAAGCCAAATTAAAATCGATTTAAAAAATACAATTACTACGAGGAGTGGTTACTCGCTGCCGTTGAAAATCGACTTTCGCTCATATTGTGTTGGTAATAATTTAGCCATTTATAGGCAGATTACCAGGCAGTTTTTTCAGAAAAAATATTTGAATACATAAATATAAGAAAATTTACTAATTTTTGTCTCCCGAATACTTTAGCCAATTAGCTGTCGTGTTTCCCTTGATGACCTAAAGGCATTCGTGAAAAGTTTAGTTAAATTCAAAATAAGTATGTACTTATTTTTGGTTGATGTTACATAAAGATATTATTTAACCACCTCAACAGGCCAGGAGGCCCGATTACAGAGGGGAACAACGTCACAAACACCCAGGATTGAGAAAAATATTGTTTTATTTTTGTGTTCTCACCCCCGGGAATCGAACCCGGAACCTCCGTATCGTGAGTCCAGCGTTTAACCATTACGCTACGGAGGCCGCCAAGATGATGAGAGAATTTAGAAATAGTGATATAAAACTAAAACTAACTAACCATCACGCCATTTCCCCGAAGGGGTAGGCGGAGAGGATAGAACGCCACACCACTCTGTCCTGGCATACTTCTCTTGCTTCCTCCACATTCATACATCTTCATGCACGCACGTCGATTATTCCGACTTCTTACATGCCCACTTTCAAGCACTTGTTTTACTTGATCATGCCATGTCTTTCTCGGCCTTCCTCGACGTCTACATCCTGGCACAGTCGCATCATATATTTTTTTAGCCGTTCTTTCATCATCCATTCGCTGTACATGACCGAACCAACGTAAAAGACCTTTCTTAATTTTGTCGATAATGCGATATTGATATTGTGCTACAAATATGAATTATTTCTGCTAGATATTACTTTTCTTTATCCGCACCTTATGGTGCATAGGACACTGCATTGGTACACCAAATGCGATGTACCTTGACTCGTTACGCGAAGGCAAGATGATCAGTCTTACGTTTCAGCTACATCACAATATGGAATTAAAAGGATTCATCTGCTGGTTTTCGAATCACACGACGAGAATATAATATTTTCTAGTGGCGATACAAAGTTTGTTGCCGGCCGCGCCGCGAGGTGACCGGGGAACCGGTTCTCAAGGACGGGTCCGCTCGTCCGCTGGCTCCTCTGGTCGGGTGCTCCGGTCCTCCCCCTCCCCCTCCCCGCGGCCCGGCGCCGCCACCCACCACCCCTGGCCGTCCGCAGACCTGAGAAGGAAGCGCCCCGTTCCTCCGTACAAACGTAATCCTCGAATTTCGCTCGTGTTTTTAGCACTAGAGCAAAGATTTTTTCACACGTTTTAGATATCTATCTAGAAGCGTGTTTGTATTGATTTAATGTGATGCGTTGAAGACGAGTTCAATATATAGAAGTTTCAATTTTTTTTCATATAATATGGTTATCAGATGATGGGCGGAATGGGGGAATGTTGTAATACATCATGTGGCCACTTAACCCAGCCAATGACAGGTCATAAGCCCTGTAAACGCCTAGATAATCCTTATTCGTTTCCAGAGTTTCTCTGTCTCTGTTGGGATATCAATAATATCTGATATCAGCCCAGCATGGGTATAATCCAGTAATTTGTCTACAAGTATTTGTACTCATTCAAAAATGTTGTCAATAAAGTTCTTATAATTAATTTTGTTTTAATATAATAATTGTAATAATAATAGTCTTTATCAATGGTTTACTTAACAGGTCTATGGTCCTTATTTGACTAAGGCTGAATTGTGTGATCGTTAGTAAAAGCTACAAATCTGAAGTAATAGTTAACATTTTGAAACTTTAATCTTTCCTCCATATTAAAAAGTATACTATCTACCCAGTAGTGCATAGGGCACTCTATTGGTGCACCAAGTGCAGTGAATCTTGACATTTTTTTACACAAGGCAACAAACTTATTAGTCTTACGCCGCTGCGTCTGTCCAAGGTATCACTAATGAAATATTAATAGGAAATAAATACTAACATTTAATAAATATCATAATCGAATAAACTATTTAACTTTTGGGGTTTCCATGTCACTCACCACAGAATATTTATAAAATCACGTCTCGTATGATAAATGCACCCTGATTAACCGACCTTCTGCTATATGTAAAGCGAAACGGAATTCATTTACAAGTTGGAATGGGATGGAAGGGAATGAATTACTTCACATGAATGTAATTCATTCCCTTGCAATTAGGATATACACGGAGTAACAAAACTCGTGACTCGATGTCTAAAATGTGTGAAAAATCATTCATCCAGTTCCATATTCCGGGGACTACGATTGTATGGAGGAACGTCCGCGACCGCATTTCTTCACAAAAGATCTTATTGCTTTATTTCAAAGGTTACTTTTAATACCAGAGAAAAATCGTACACATAATAGTACCCTTTATGAAGGGGTAAAATCAATACTGGGCTACCAGAAAAATCCAAAGAAAATCAGGAATAAACTTTAAAAATATAATATTGTGACACAGATATTGTTTCAAAATAAATAATTCTTAAATTAACAATCATTTACTTAAGTGCGATTTTATTATTGCATATAATATTATTACCAATTCTATATAACGAGGTTCTTTGTCTGTTAAAATCTATTAAAAAGAATTGTACGAGTATTCGATGCTTATTATCTACAGTTTTTGTCTGTCAGTTTCTTGTAAAGGAGTTATACTTTTATTTTTCTTTTGTGCTTAATTCATTTCTACCGCAATTTGCGTCACATTAAAATGTTGTAAAAGTTTCAATCATGAATAGTATGGATCAGCAGATCAGTTGAATGGTATGAATATAATATCAACTATGGAAAGACCATGCAACCGGACGGCTCTACATTCTACATACTATAATAGCAGTTGTTAAAAATATAATTTTGTTCCGAGATGCAATGAAATGTGATTTTTTTTGAAATGCCCTTGAGAATACGTATCTCAATTTAAAAAAATATCACAGGGAATTTATGAAATCTTATAATAATCTCTCCTGTATTTAATTTTTATTATAACATAATTTTTAATAGGTACGTTACAATGATCCAAAGAAATTGAATTTAACTTCAGAGCAATAAAACTTAGTGTAAAGGGGAAAAGTTTTATCAAGTTAACGTTTTTTCAATTTTTTGTTCGGGATTCACATTGTTCATTTCACTATAACAAATAATAGTGTAATGAGTTCAGTTTATTTCGCTTTTAAACAAATTTGAAACCTCTCTACAATTTTTCTCTTTTATCCCATTTGTCCATAATCCACTACACGATTTAACCAAAAAGGTTTCACCTCATCAGTAAAAACGAAGATACTCTTGTTGCTTTGCGAAACCATCCTATTTTCGAAACTAATCTACTAAAACTTCTTTCTTACCCGTAACTCAAGAAACCAAATCACATCCTTCCTTCCCCGTGACTCGAGAAAGCACCTTACTCGCTTTCCCAAGCCCGCCTAACAAAATCTTCCCATTTTCAGTCGCGTGTGATTGTGTTAAGTGCAATAATAGTAGTGATGGCTAGCTGACGGAGGGCAGAACAGAAGAAGAAGAAGAATGGGGAACCATCCCTCAGCTCCGCATGAGCCCTTACAGGGCCGCGTGGGGCCCGCCGCCTTCCAGAGGGTACTTATTTACTTATTATATTTTGTGTTTAAATATTCGGAGGGTAGTTGGTCCGCTTAGTTCTCACGCGGCCGTGGGAATCGGGGCCATTGTACTCCTATCCCTAGGGGAACTCGGAAGCCCATGCCACAAAGCGGAAAATATCTAAACCCAACCCCGAGTGTTGATTTGATCAAGATTTTAACAAATTAATCACCAATCAAAGTTTATTCCGCAGCTCTTTCTTTTATTTTTTCTCTTGAATCATTCACACGGTCTGAAAAAGGCTTTAGAAACTTGTTTGCAATGATTTTAATTTACATGATAGTCAATATTGTTTTCTGTTTAATTGGTTTTTATATGCTCCACTTTTACATTGTAAATTTTAACGCGTTTTTGTATTGATTTTTGTTTATTGTTTTGTGTTTATAATGTTTTTATTTATTTATTTATTTACGGCACATGCCTTTTACAAAAATACACTTTAAAATACAGCGAAATACATCAATTAAATATATAAAATAAAAGAATAGTACTCTTGTGCTGAATTGTAAACAATTATTTTTTTTACATTGGTAAAAAATAATATTAGGTCCTTACATATGAAAATTGGCGTTTTGTCTACTGGCAACTTTGATCTAAAATATCTTCTCTTTGGTTAGGAATTCCAAATTCAAATTTATACAGCTATTTACTCAAGTATTTTGTGTTTCGAAAAATTAAAATTCATTTGTTTTTTTCCTCAAATTGTTTTTTTTCTTTGCGTCACTCAGTTTTACAAAATGGAAAACTTGAAATATCGCGTTATTTACGAGTACGAGTTCCACCGTGGCACTAGTGCTGCAGAAACGGCTCGAAGGATTAATGATGTGTATGGCGACGGTGCCGCAAAAGAAAACACAGTGCGTTTTTGGTTCTAACGTTTTCGTTCTGGAAATTTCGACCTGCAGAACAAGCCCCGTGGACGGCCGTAGACCAAAGTTGATAAATGAAGAATTGAAGGCTATTGTGGAAGCGGATCCCTCGCAAACCACGTCCGAGTTAGCTGATATATTTAAAAAAAAATCAACTTTATGTTCCTCCCATTACAAAAACGCCAATTTCATATGTAAGGGCCCTAATATATCGAAGTATGCTTCAAACGAATACACAAGAAATATGTATAATATAAATATAGTGAAATAATATTATCAGTTTACACTGTACAAATAAAAGTATTTGACAGGAGTTTTTCAACCCTGCAGTTGTCAAATGTTGTCTGCTTTGTTATGTATTTATTTAATTGGCCTATTAGGATTTACAATATAATTGAATTATATACATTTGAATAATAATAAAATGACGTTAATTAACTTAAGTAAAGCCCATGCTATGTCATTTTGTTTGCTATGCATTTTTTTTTTTTTACTGTAGACTTTGTCATAAAATTTACGTCATCCAGCATAAATTTCGACGTTGACTGACTCTGACTTATAGAAATATCAAAAATGCTACCCACACCACAGTCCTGGCTTAATTTCTCTACTTCTTCGAAGTGGAATATCGAATGTTATTGATCGATTTTTGTTTGACAACCGCGATCCCACGCGTTGATGTCTATTGACTTTGGATCATAATACTCTTAGGTTTATGGTTTTGGGTTTCGAGTGAACCTGTTTACTCACATTGGTATGTTCAATGTTCATCCTCCGTGACGTTTTGCGCAATTTTAATACGTGCGTATTATGTAAGTGTTTGTAAATAATCAACAACTAAAATACACCGATTACCCAGATTTCTACGATTTTGGGGCAGGGCCGGTGGCGCGGCGCTGGCTATTCGGCGATAAAATCGAAAGTAAAATGTTTAATTTTTTAAATGTTTTTGTGTGGTTGTAAAAATACAAATTTCTTTAAAAATCGGGTCTAAGTTATTGTTGATTTTTACAGATCGCAAGTAAATTGTTGTGTTTTTGGCACATGGTAGATTTTGCTCTGAATGTAGGCCCTATTTGTTAGATTTTTCTCGTGTTGCCTGTGGTTTCCTAGTGGTTTAGCTTAATTTTTAATTACGAAAAATACTAGATTAAGATTTATGTTTCGTGGGTCAGTTCAGGAGAACATGAATTTTAATGGGGAAAATATGCACATATAAATAAAAATAAATATTTTTATATTTGCAAACAAACCAATTCTTGTATCGATTAGTTTAATACTGCTTTTTTTCCCTTAATTGACGAGAAAACCAAAACAGAATAACAATTTGATGGTTTCTTTAACATTTATTTGTTCTCGATTGTTTAAAATATCTTTTTATAGTCATACCGTCAATAAGCCTATAATATATTATATATCGACAAATATAAATTCGATCGATGATAAATATACAAATTTAATATGTTAATTAAATTTAAATCATGATTTATAAGTTTTCTTGAATGTCGACGTCTTATAAATAATTCGCTAAATTCTTAAAATATACTATTAAAGCACACGTTGTTTAAAGTAAAAGATGTAAGTGTTTAATATTAATGTATTCGCAAATAAATTAAGTAAGCAAATATTCGTATTTGAACAGTTATTACGAATCTTGATTTTTTTATCTTATCACTGGACTTTAAAATAATAAATTAACACACAGCCTCTTTGGTTGATGCGCACTTTATACGGAACAGAAAACTGTGCAGTTTCTTGTTCAGAAAACTGTACAGTCTTGTCAAAAGACACGCTTAATATAGTATTTTTTTTAAAGCGCGACCGTAATTTATTATTGTATGTTTGCACACAGGAAATTTATAGATAATGTATAAGTATATGTTATTTTTTACAATTTTAAAAGTATTCAATAAATCAATATCTAGATACTTAAAAGTTTACCTACATAATAAAACATTGTTAGGTCAGCAAATGTCGCGCCGACCATTCAATATTCCATACAGTTTTCGCTTTATACACTCACACCGCACAGTATTAACTGCTCAGAAAATGGGACAAGAAACTGTACAGTTTATCGGACAAGAAACTGTACAGTTTTCTGGACAAGAAACTGTACAGTTTTCTGGACAAGAATCGGTACAGTTTTCTGTCCTATATAAAGTCCGCTTTACTATTCTTTTTTTGGGGACCATCAAGATTTTTTTTTTAGTATGAATATCTCATTTCAAATATTTCATATTGACCCGGTCGGAAACCGAACTTTTTTTGTACATAAAAAATGAACAGTCCGGTTCTGGTTCGCGGGACAAATCTTGTTGAGTTTTATTATTATTTATTGAGCATTGAAATGATCGCCCAGAATATTTTACGAAAATCACCGATTTCTAGTACATGCGTGACCTTATAACATAAAACACTATAAAATATTTCCTTTCAATATAGTATTATTTTTACTATGTTTCCCTTGTATACTGCTTTGAATTTGATAGGCCGGGATTTAAATTCTAACATGTTTTTTTCGCGTGTAATAAACAGTCAATAACAACAGAAATAATATATTAACATCTCGCACCATGACTGCTATAAGTCCTAGTTTGTCGAAAATAAACTGAGAATATCACGTTTCAGCGCACACCGACCTCCACATTTCTGTCGAACGCGGGATAGAAAACTGTACAGTTCCTCGTTCAGAAAACTGTACAGTTTCTTGCTCAGAAAACTGTACAGTTTCTTGTTCAGAAAACTTACAGTTCCTTGTTCAGAAAACTGTACAGTTTCATGCTCAGAAAACTGTTCAGTTTCTTGCTCAGAAAACTGTGCAGTTTTCTTGTTCAGAAAACTGTGCAGTTTCTTGTTCACAGAAAACTGTGCAGTTTCTTGTCAGAAAACTGTACAGTTCCTTGTTCGGAAAACTGTGCAGTTTCTTGTTCAGTAAAAAAACTGTATAGTCTGTCAAAAGACACGCTAAATATGCATATATTTTAAAAGTGCGACCGTAAGTTATTATCGTATGTTGCACACAGGTAATTGTTTATAGCTAATAATGTAAATATGCTATTGGTTTTTTTTACGTTTTTTTTAAGCATTCAATGTGTTTTATATTATATACTTAAACGTTTTACACAGAAAACATTAATTGTCAGGTCAGCCAAACGTCCCGCGGACCATTCAATATCCCACACAGTTTTCACTTTATACGGTACAGTTTGCACACTGCACAAGAAACTGTACAGTTTTCTGTCCCGTATAAATTGCGCTTAAGAAACATATTTCTACATGTTTTCTATATCTAGATATTACATTTAAAAAAATCCGGTTTCAATGAAACAGTAGGCACTTACCGAAATCAAAAAAACATTTATATGATTTCCCGAAAATTGTTTTTTTTTAGTTAGCGCCGTTCAATATTCACCGTGCGATTTGTCATCAATAGTTTGATAGTATACAATCGTTTTTCACTTATAATTTATTGATCAATGAAATACAAATTATTTTTCATTTTCGAAAATTGCGTTTTATTGTATAAAATTAATATTATGTATTTTTTTCATTGTTTTAATGTCAAGAGGATACGCTGTCACGTGACGCGGCCGTTTCTGCATACTATCGTAGTCTTTGATTTTATCACTGGAATCTAGCGTTACAGCAATAATTAAAAGTTCAAAAAATAATATATGGTAATTGAAATACATATTTGTTAAAAAAATACTCCTACAATGACTTTTAGAATACTATTACTACTACTACTACTACTACTACTACTACTACTACTTTGCCTTATCCACGCCCAATGGTGCATAGGGCACTGCATCGGTACACCAAGTGCAGTGTACCTTGATCATTTAATTACATGAAGGTAAGATGATCAGTCTTACGCTTCAGTTCACCAGCTTCACACATGAAATATTAATATAAAAATCACAAATTGATTAAATTAAGAATAGTATTTATTAATTATTTTCATTGTATTTATATAAACGAAAATCATTTGTTTAGGTAATATTTTGAATGAATAAACAGGGTGTAACAAAACTCGTAGTACAACCCGAAAACTGGTGAATCTACATCGTATTTGGAGACGATTGTGTAATAAGACTTTTTATCTGAGCTTGAAAAAAAAAAAAAAAAATTCTCACAAAAGTTTTCATAAGTATGGCAGATTAAGTAAAATTGCTCAAATTCTTATTAAAACGCGTTTTTGAATTTTGTTTTCCGAATGGATAGTATTAATTTGAACAAATACATGATATTTGATGACAATTTGCAAAAAAAAAACAACTTCGTACTCAATTTTCTCAAAAACTATGAGTCGAATAAAAAAAAAAAAATCGACTTCAGATATGATGTAGATTCACTGGTTTTCCGCTTGTACATCGAGTTTTGTTAAACCCTGTATAATAACCTAATTTCTGGCTCGATAGTTTGGAAAACTTGAAAATGTTTGATGTTTTGGTACATGATAATATTTTTTTTTTTTTTTTTGGTGTGCAAGTACCTACAACCTACATATTACGTGAAAGCCAAATACTAGTGCATATTTGATTATGATTCAATTAAATTTATTCCAAATGCGTGATAATTTCTTTTTATTTACACCCGGGATTACTCAAAGTTACGTTTGTGCGGCAAAGCCACGAGGAGTTGCCGCGTGTCGCAGTGCCACGGATTAGTCTTGTGTGCGCAGGGCTTATTTGGACTATGTGGTGCCAGCGCGAGATGAATTTGTCATGATAAGATAAAGACAGAAACGTCCACGCGCTAACTGTGCAGATGTGACTATATTCGCAACAAAAACACATGTCACCTATGGCATCTCGTAAATTTGCCACTTGAAACAAAAAAAAAACATTTTTTCTATAAAATTTGGCAAACGCACCATCTTGCATCAAATGAATGCTACCACTAATTAAAAAAATGTAATAATATGTATCGCCGCCGGGAAAACTCTTAGGGATAGGATTAGAAACGCCCGAATTCGAGCAACTTACGAAGTCCAGGATGTTGTCAGGTGGGAAAGAGAAAGAAAAAGAAGCTGCCCTGCGATTCCGGTCGTAAACCCAAACGTCACTAGATGCCCATTTCTCGCCGAACTGTCAAATCGTTGTCAAATCGTTTATCTCTAACCTTACTTATTCGACGAATTTGCTTCTCCAAAAATGTTGATCTTTTATGTCTTGTGGAATGCATAGACCTTGAGAGATTCTACTCTACTTAGAAGCCAAAAAACGGATTCCGATTTTTGACAGTGACAGTTAAGGGAATCGCTAAAATGTCTTAAACCTTAGTAGAATTGCACCGCTGGCATGCACACGTTGAGAGAATGGACGATAGTAGAATAGCTAAATCCATGATGCCTCTCTACCCACCTAGCCGCCGACTTCCTCGATGACTCGCAAAAAGATGGAGGGACAGTTGGGAGTCGATATTCCAAGAGGCAGCATCGAATGAGAATAATGAGGATTGCGGTTTGGAGTAGCGGGCGCCGCATTCAACAGTATGAAAGCTGTCTGGAGATCGGATGTTTGCTCGGTTAAAGCAAAATTCCGCCTTTATAACTCCTGCATCACACCTGTTCTCCTCTATGGCTGCGAATCGTGGCACCTAACCAGGGCCCAAGATAGCAGACTCCTGAGTTTTTAGAGTAGGTGTCTTAGAAGAATTTTAGGTTTGCGGTGGTTTGACTTTGTAAGGAACACAGGGGTGAGGCAACGGACACAGCAACCCTTGGTATCTTCTGTCATCCGGCGAAGGCGTTTCGGCTGGCTAGGCCATATACTACGTATGCCTCCCGAGAGCCTCAACCATGCTTGCCTATTTTACAAGGCATCAGGTTCTCGGCGTCCTGGTCGTCCACTGTTGACAATTCGTCGGCAGTTTGTGCTGCGAGCTGCGGGAAGTGGACTTGACTTGGGAGAATGCACAGGAGCTGGCGGCCGATCGCCTGGAGGCAGTTTGTGGATTCCATATGCTCCACATGGGGAGCGGATATGGAATGATGAAACAGATAAACAGCTAAAGTGGTTTGTTTTAAATTAATTAAATTAATTAATTATGTAAAATGATGGATATTGTCACATTGTAGAGTTACCTGTAATTAAATAAAATAAATAAATAAAAAAAAGGGTTTGTGATTACTGAGAATGTTAATTACTTATTATTTATGTGATACTGGTTTAATTATAGTAAAATAATGTATAATAATGTGGGAGTACATCTTAAATAAGTTGATTACACACATTGTTACTTTACAAAACAAACGGGCATAATTCTCAAGTTAGTAACTCTTCATGTAAATATTTCATTACCATTGATCCAAAAAGCAATATGGCTGCTACTTTTTACACACAAGTATTCTCTGTTAATGTGGGACAACCTTGTGCTGAATACCTTGCGTCTAATAAGGGAACTAGGTAGTGTTTATGGACAGTGTTTTATCTTGTCATTTGCCGACTGGAATCTTTAAAGATTCACGGCCCTTTTTTATGTTTTAAAAAAATATTTGTTTATCAGATATTATTGATATCAGAGACAGAGAAACTCTGGAAACGAATGCTGATTATCTAGGCGTTAACAGGGATTATGACCTGTCATTGGCTGGGTTAAGTGGCATGTATTACAACATTCCCCATTCCGCCCATCATCTGACAACCATACATGACAAATTTCGAAAACTTGTTAATACAGGTGTAACAAAACTCGATGTACAAGCGGGAAACTGGTGAATCTACATCGTATTTGGAGACGATTGTGTAATATGACTTTTTATTCTGAGCTTGAAAAAAAAATTTTTTTTCTTCTCACAAAAGTTTTTATAAGTATGGCAGATGAAGTAAAATTGTTTAAATTCTTATTAAAATGCGTTTTTAAATTTTGTTTTCTTTATGGATACTATTAATTTGACTAAATACATGATATTTAATAATAATTGCAAAAAAAATCAACTTCGTACTCAATTTTATCGAAAACTAAAGCTATCTTTATATGGCGCAGTTTACTACACAGTTTTCTGTGCAGTCTGAAAACGGTCCCGTATAAAGGTAAAACTGCATGAAAAACTGTGTGCTAGTGTCAGATTTAAGCTGACATGACAGTCAATGTAAACGTTTAAATAGACATTGGTTTATTGTATGCTTTTAAATACGTAAAAAAACAATAACATATATACATAATTAGCTAAATATACAATTTCCTAAGAGCAAACATACGATAATAACTTACAATCGCGTTTCAAAAATACACATATTTAGCGTGTCTTTTGACAGAAGTTTGACAGACTGCACAGTTTTCTGAACAAGAAACTGTGTAGTTTTCTGAACAAGAAACTGTCTCATATAAAGTGGGTATTAGGGTCAAATAAAAAAAAACTATTCTACAAAATCGACTCCAAATATTATGTAGATTCACTGGTTCCCCGCTTGTACATCGAGTTTTGTTACTTCCTGTATATATTGAAATCATATTCGTGGTTCCGCATTTTTAGACAATTTCTCACTGATGACATCTGTTGAGAAGATTGTGTTTATTTTTATATGAGGGGCCTAGTATCAACCTATCTACACCTTGGCTAATTTTACAGGAAGAGTGAAAAACAATGGCCGCTTCCTATTGAACTATTGACGGAATACAAACTTTGTTCCTTTTTTCAATGGCAGATAGGCTGATTTGATTAGGCCTTTTATAACCATTCGACGCGCCACAATCCAACGGTATATCCAACTCAAAACCTCAAAAAGTGACACTTTGGTTGTTTTGATACTAGGCCCCACATTTATTAATTTATTTTTGTTTGTACATTTTTATTTAGCTATAAAAAAATTCTTACAGCTAATATGATACATTTAAAAAAATCTAAATATTTATAACTGATGATCACAAATATGCTTTTTATGTTTTAATATGTATACTCTGATTTCAAATATCTTAATTTCGTATATATAGTGTAAGAAATAAAATCTCTTACGAATATTCCATCAAGCGGTTCTATTCTTGTTACCATTTCCAAATAAAAACCGTATGATTCCTGGTTGAATAAAGTAACTGCAATACGTTATTGTTGTGGTATCCAAAATTTATAGCTCAGAAACTTAGCTGTATTACATTAGTATTTTACTAAGGTTCCTTCTGAATTCATTTAATCCGTTTATTTCTTTGACAGTCTCAGGTAGTTCATTATACCTTTTAAAAGATACAAGTATATATTTACATCAAATTCATGCTCTATATTTATAGTTTAGATAATATAATACAATAATAAAGAGGCTTCTATCTTAAATAGGGTTCCAATATAATCTTTTTGATCATCGCTATCTGTGGTAAAGTCCGAGGGATTCGAATCTGACATTTTGAGTCCGCAACTATATAATTACTGAACCACAATCCTATTTTTTAAATTTAACATTCAAATACCTAAATTGTATAATTTACTAAAAAGAAAATATTTTTACAGAATTGTTAAAGCTGTAACCTTTACGTGTTATCAAGTTGTCTAGTCATTTTTATTGTATGTAGTAGTTAATGATTTTAATTATATGCCTACACTCAAGTGATTTATGATCCTTTATCCAGTTGTAAACAAACATGTCTAGTTCTGTTGTGTCCTTATTAAGAATCTTTTTTTTTTAAAATTATTTATTTCAATATATACATAATCTAAAAACACAATACATGTCCTACTGAGTTGCCTACTGCAACTCGTCAGTAGGTGCATAAATACATGTTCAATTAAAAATAAAAGTACACAATACATACTCTTGCGCAAAAAAAATGTAAAATACATATAATAAAAAAATACAATTCTAAACTCAATATAATACATCGCGCTCTAGCAACCAAGTTCTCAGCACGCGTCTCTCTTTTAAGCTTGAAAAATTAATTATTTTTTAAAGTTTTAATCTTTAGTTTTGTTTTTAAAAACATAATGAAACAGCTATAAAAATCTAAAATGTCCTTATTTAACTAAAATTAAATCCTGCCAAAAACACTTGACTAAATATTTACGCATCTTAAACTAATTTTTTTAACACACTTGCCTTCATTTTCATCAATACTTATTGAAGATTTCGATTTTCTGTACTGGATAGTATGGTACCCTGTAGATTAAATTCTGCTTAAATAGATAAGTCTATCTTGATCAGATATCCGTAGATACTGGATGCCAACTACTTATAGCAACTAACGTATTTCATAATCTTGCCACCACCTCTGTCGATACCCACAAACTTCATTCCAATACTTTATATCATAGACACATTCCTGGTAAACAGATGTGGGTTTCATATGTAAGCCCAATGCAGATGAACAAACAGTGTGATTTTCTTACTTTGACATTGATACCAGTATGTAAGAAATATTAGGTATACAGGGCGTCCCAAACTTATGGGACATGAAGGGGAAGTACCTTAAATATCGTAGATAGTGTATTTTGATGAAAGAAGACTTTTAAAAATTTTAAAAATTAGTAATTCTGCATTCATAGATTTTCTAAAAATTACTTGCTTTGTCTGGGAATCGAACCGACTTAAATGTCAAAAAAAAATCAACCTACTTTTATGATGCCAATCGAAAGAATAGCTAAAAAATAATAACTTTGCTTAAGTAACATAGTATTTTAAAAAAAAGGAACAACATGAAATTAATCATTTTAATAAAATTAAAAACATACATGAAAGTGCCGTAGTCAATTAAGTAAGTATTTATGTAAATTAATTAATTAAATGCTCAAAAAATGTGATCCTCTCTTGTCTTACGCAAATCGCCTGACTCAAACATTTTTTTACGCTGTTCCTTTCTTTTAAAATACTATGTTACTTAAGCAAAGTTATTATTTTTTAGCTATTCTTTCGATTGGGCATCATAAAAGTAGGGTGATTTTTTTTGACATTTAAGTCGGTTCGATTCCCAGACGAAGCAAGTAATTTTTTGAAAATCTATGAATGCAGAATTACTAACTTTTAAAAGTAACATAAAGTCTTCTTTCAGCAAAATACACTATCTACGATATTTAAGGTACTTCCCCTTCATGTCCCATAAGTTTGGGACGCCCTGTATAATAAAGTACAATTAAGTGCCAGCTTTGAGATTAATAATTACTTTATTCTGTTAAGCTGTCATCTGTGTAAAACTCCTTGGTTTAATGGTTCCATGCGTCATGAAATCAATTAGCAAGAGTGTGTGATGTTTACTTCTTATGTGCACCGCCTGACCTAATGTACCACTTTTCCTGCACTTGTATTCCAGTTTATGGCTCTGTAAACTAATCGACTGACTGTGTAATGGCAAATATTTAATGTGAGTGCATTACTTAACTAATATTCTGTATTATTACTTTATTTCATACTGGAAAACAAGAAAAAATAAAAAAGTAAATAATTAATGAAAAGTATGGTGAAGAAATACCACTGTAATTTAAATGTTCTCTTTCAGTACTAACATATCTGTGGTTTCCTTCTTTGTTTTAAGTTGAGCAACTATACACTAACATTAAGTTTTCCAAATTTCTGAAAGATTTCATCCAATAACTAAACTAACTAACTAACTAACTAACTAACCATCACGCCATTTCACCGTAGGGGTAGGCAGAGAGGATAGAACGCCATACCACTCTGTCCTGACAGACTTCTTTTGCTTCCTCTACATTCATACATCTTCTCATGCACATACGCCGATTCACATGACCACTTTCAAGTACTTGACGTACTTGTTCATGCCATGTCTTTCTCGGCCTTCCGCGGCTTCTACATCCAGGCACACTTGCATTTAAACTTCTTTTAGCCGTTCTTTCATCACTCATTCGCTTCATATGACCAAACCATCGTAAAAGCCCTTTCTTAATTTTGTCGATAATGCTTATCTCAGCCTTGCACTCTGCTCTAATTTCGACATTTGTACACCTATCATACATAGTCTTACCACACATTCGCCTGAGAGATCGCATAACACAACACTTAATTTAGGCAACACCAACTATCTTGGTGTGGAGGGGTTTTCGGTGTGTTCCTGTCAGCTCACCAGCCAAACTGTATGTAATGGTGCATTAGAGCCATCATATACGCCAATATCCATAATTAATAGCTGACATGCCTATGGCAATGAACGTGTTAATGTTTCTTATGTGGTCAACCCTTGTGTAAAGGATCCGTTTCTCTTGCAGGGTGCGTCCTTCCGGCGGACACACGGGCGCAGCATGGACCGGCTGCGGCGCTCCTTCCGCGACTCGTTCCGGCGCCGCAAGGGCGAGGGCGGCGCGGCGGGCGGCGGCGGCGGGGGACCCCTGGAGAGCGCGCGCCCCCATCAGTGGCAGGCGGGCACGAGGGCGCCGTGCGCGCCGCTACCTGCGCCTTCCCTGTGAAGTACCTCGGCTGTGTTGAGGTGAGCTCTTCGCCCGATGTGAAACATGCATTTTCATTCAATTACAATTGACACCAGAGACGAGTATTTTGGAAGGGAATATTGATATCTAGGCGTTTATTGTCATCTCTGTTGAGTTGTCAATTGTAATTATTAGCCCGTAATGGGTGAAAATCAGTTTTTGTCTACAATTATTTGGAGACACTCAAAATGGTGTTTATAAAAATTAGCTGGTAAAAGTTATAAGCATAACACATTGAAGATTCATCTTCAGGCGTTTCCTAGTAGGTGATATAATTCGGTAAGAATCTCACTTGCAATCATAAAGGTTTCTGCTAAAATGCTTAGCAATTTTCTTAATGGATGACAGAGAGTGTTCACTTGTGAAGCGTCGCGCCATTTTACTGTATATTGGCAGCTATGGATATCAAATACTGGGTGAAATGGGGAATGTTGTAATACATCAAGTGGCCACTTAACCCAGCCAATGACAGGTCATAAGCCCTGTAAACGCCTAATTATCCATAATCCCTTCCAAACTTCTCGTCTCTGTTGAGATGTCAAATTGTAATTATTAGCCCGTAATGGGTGAAATCCAGTTTTTGTCTACAAGTATTTGGACACACTCAAAATGTTGTTTGTAAAATGTATTTGACAGGTTTTATTGATGTTATTTGATAAAACATATTTTAAAATCAATTGATACGTCTTCGTTTTATGTATTCGATTCACTTAATACTTTTGAAAAATAATTAAAGTTTTTTTACTTTCTATTACTTTCAAACTCTTTTACATAATGTGAACAAGATTACTAGAGCATAGAATTATTCTGTCGGAGAAAATCAAAAGCACTTTAAAGTTATGTAGCTGGAAAATCTTATGCATTATAAAACATTTAGTTACTAGAGGGAATTTTAATTATTTTTTAATATATTTCCTTTAAATCTGTATACACAACTTTTCCTGCTGAACTTATCGACATTCTTTTCCATTAAAAAAGCAAAACTATGTTTCAGTTATCTTAAATAATATAAGATTTAAAAATCACATGTGTTGGGTACAGATTATAAGTCAATATTAATAATTAATAATGCACGTAGTATAATTTTAAAAATTAAATGATTTTTAATAAAGATCTTTAAAAAACGTTTGAAATTAATATTGCTACTAAACAAAAACTCACAACACAAAGCTGTTTTTATGAAACCTACCACGTGTCACTTGCAAAATTTGACACAAGGCACAATGAACCGTTATCGCCCAAAATAAAATATTTAAAAAATGTTAATTGATTTTAAACATTAATATTTTTGGAAGAAAAATGTCTTTTGAAATTGTATATTTTGAGGCATGGTAGGTTTCTTCAAACTGCTGACCTACTTTGTACCTAATTATTACCTAAATTATTTGATTTTTTGCGTGCTGGGCATTTTTTGTTAACACAAATATTTGTAATACGCACTACGCTCAAAATGAAATGAAAATAAACAACGTAAATTCCATCTGGTTTCCAATCACTAACACTTACCTCTGTTAATTTAAATTTGTATGTATAAAGGCATAAGTCAACACTGTTAAAAAATCTTAAACATCATTCTCAATAAATCCCCTGAAGTCCAAACGATCCAAAAACTGCTCTGTAAGTATATTAATTACGATCAATAACAAAGAATACCTTTGGATTATTATAAAAATTCACAATATTTAGAATAAAATATCTAGATTATTCTAAAGTACATAGTCCTTCGAATGTATTTTTAGAGCAAAATATAAATGGATGTATTCCAAAATAAATTAAGCAGTTTTGCAAATGATTACTACTACTACTACTTTCCCTTATCCGTACCCAATGGTGCATAGGGGACTGCATTGGTACACCAAGTGCAGTGTATCGTGAAGGTAAGATGATTATTCTTACGCTTCAGTACCAGTCCAAGGTATCACACATGAAATATTAATATGAAAATTACATGTAAATATACAAAAAATGTACACAAGCCGCTTAGGCTTTATTGAAAATAGTATGTACAAATTGAAATATGTGCAAGTATCATAAGATTGCATAGATTTCTTTTTTCTTAAAAAAAAATAAATAAAAAAATTCACGTTGACCCCCTACGGGAATCGAACCGCGGCCTCATATGTAGCACAGTAGCCAAATATGCCCTAGCACTATGCTATGAGGCGGACAAACGCGGACTTCGTGGTGTTGCAAATGATTTAGCATTTTACAAAAATTAGTAGAAATAGCTTTTTGATAAAAACCGGAACAGTAAATGTTTCACTATGTTGATCATTTTAACACCTTCTGCAATAAATTACAAATTAGTCATTATACTTGTGAACGTTAAGCAATCCATTTTTCTTAAAAACTTGTATGGTGAGATATGACTGGTAAGTAATGTTTTTATTATGTTTCCAGGTGTTTGAGTCCCGGGGGATGCAAGTGTGCGAGGAGGCGCTCAAAGTGTTGCGCGGGTCTCGGCGTCGCGCTGTCCGTGCGTCGCTTCAAGTCAGCG
This sequence comes from Micrasema minimum, assembly GCA_022494985.1. Classification (NCBI taxonomy): domain Eukaryota; kingdom Metazoa; phylum Arthropoda; class Insecta; order Trichoptera; family Brachycentridae; genus Micrasema; species Micrasema minimum. Next base: position 22,467 of record JAGVSP010000609.1, read on the forward strand.
GAGACGGGCTGCGTGTAATAGAAGAAGACACCAAGGTGAATATCGCAATCAATTTGAATTCATCAATCATCACCCCAAAAGCAAAGTGGCACTTTTGTGAAGTACATGATATTTGATAACAATTTGTAAGAATTTCTCAAAAAAAAAAAACAACTTCTTACTCAATTTTCTCCAAAGCTATGGGTCAATATATAAATTTTATTCTATAAAATCGACTCCAAATATGATGTAAATTCACTGGTTTCCCGCTTGTACATCAGTTTTGTTACACAGTGTGTAATGCCACAATTTGTATCATAATAATAAAATTAAAAAGCCTTATGTATGTATTTGTATTGTTTTGGCTGTTAAGAATGAGTGCCCTTTTGTTTTTTTAGAGCAACTAATTTATGTTGACAATTTTTTATTTCATGACTCATTGATTAAAATATTAGGAACTGGTAAAATTGTACTACTTCAACTCTACCTACCTATATTAATGGACGGGTCCTTGTATACACATTGCATAAAGAATTGCAGGTTTATGAATGTTTTTTACAATGCATTTTAACATTCACATATTTAAAAGTAGGTACATCATAAATTTGAATGAAATTATGTATTATAGCAGAGAGATTGAAATGAAAATCTTTACATTGAAGTGAAATTTAAGAATGGATTACAGTTGGTGATTTCTACTTCATTAATGCTCAAAATAATTATCAGAAATTGAACTGAGCTAAATGTATTGAGCTTATAATACAAATACTTTAGTACTATTAAATTTGTATGGTATTTGTATGTGTGTATATTTAAATACTTTATGCTACTGTATATGTACATATAAGCAACTGTTTGGATGAGAGAATTTTTCTTAAGCAAAAAAATGAAATCTATCCAATCTTATACTAATTACTCATATTTTATCATGTAAATATTTATTTATTTATTTGGCTTTTTGTACATACAGTGGTGTACATTGGCGGGCTTATTGCCTAGTTGGCAATTTCTTCCAACCAACCGATAAAATAAAGTAGTGCAGGTATAACAGAAAGAAACACTTTTTAATACATACACACATATATTATCACAACCAATATTTGCTTAGGATAAAAGGGAGGTAAAAACAGAAATAAAATTGAAGGAATAAATAGGAAATGTTTTTTCAGACAAGAAGTGACTGTTTCAGCTTTCTTTATGGCATTTAAGTACTATTTGTTTAAAGCGTGTTTTTCTATTCCAGGGTTTGATCGTGGACCAGACGATCGAGAAGGTGTCGTTCTGCGCTCCGGACCGCAACCACGAGCGCGGCTTCAGCTACATCTGCCGCGACGGCACGACGCGGCGCTGGATGTGCCACGGTTTCCTGGCGTCGCGGGACCCCGGCGAGCGCCTGTCGCACGCCGTGGGCTGCGCCTTCTCCGCCTGCCTGGAGAGGAAGCAGCGCCGCGACCGCGACACCAACGTCGCCGCCGAGATCAACAAGGTGCAGAGGACCAAGATCCTGCACCTGAACGGTGAGACATCTTCAGCAGCGAGATTATACTACTTAACTGAGTTGCGTTCCGCTGTCAACAAAAACCAATATGGAATTGAAATGGCAAAAATAATTACAGTGGAACCTCTCATAATGAGCATAATTCGGTCCAAAATCTTACTCATTAAGCTAAACACTCAAATAATTGAATTCTGTTTCTAAGTTCGGCAGTACAGAATGTTTATTTGAATCACATAAAAACTTCACATAAAACTTTGAACTTTCACATAAAAATATTTCATATCGATACCTTAATATGCAAATTGTGTAACTCCAAAATGGTTACCATTGGGTGCAGATAAGGGAATGTAGTTGATAAAATTAAAACCAATTTTTCTCTATAAAAATTACATATTAGAATTTCTGCAAGCTGACAATAGTGTCCAATATAATATGTTAAATTTGAAGATTTAAGATCCTCTCACAAGAATTGCTTAGTGGAAAGTGAGCCCTATTATATCCGTTATATTAGAAAAAAAATAATTTAATCAAGCAGACGAATAGAATAAATAGTTGAATAACTGATTATCAATTTGATTAAGTCGCTTTGTCAGTTTGAAAGACGCATATTACATATTGTATTGACGCATTAGCTGAAGCTGTTTACCTACTATTCATAATAAAAAATATACATTCCGTTTATTCATTGGAGCGTATTATATTACATCGGTTAATTTTAATTATTGGTGACCTAATTCAGGGAACCCATGTGTGGTAGTGTGTGTATAAAAACAATATGATTTGATAATACTGGATTATTAGTGTTGAATAGTGAAGGATGTATGCAGATACATATTATCTCATAATGCATACATTACGTTTTCATATTAACACGTGTAAGACGAAACACTCATTGTTTGAACTGACAATAATATGTAATATTCCCATGTGAAATGTGTAGTATATTATTCTTTGATCAGCTGTTATTTAAGACATTTTAATATGTCGTTTTATGTATTTAGAAACAAATGCAAAAATCTCATTGATTGTTTGTGAACGTGACTAGTTTAGAACATACTTTTGATGTCTTTACCAAATATTATTGATTCGGGTCATTAAACTGCGTTAATTTCTTTTTTTCAATCATAAAAATTAATTCTATTGTGATTTTGAGATATTTAGTCGGAGGACTTTTATCGAACTTAAATCGTTTTTATTTCACATATTGTAGAGCAAAGGGTTTTAATGTTTCCATAGACAGAAATACAAGCTAAAACAATAAAAATATCCAATACATGTAGGTAATTTTGTTTTCTTTATACTTAACTTCCAAATTTTTGTTGTAAAATCAATTGTTTAGGCTCTATTGAAAAAAAAAAATTTTTTTGGCACATTCAATTCAAGATGGCTGATTGTGCATTTGCCCAAGGTCGAAAATTTGGATTTTTATTACCGCTTGAAAAGTATTTATTTTCCACCTTTTAGTAAATTTATTTTACAATTGAGTAAAAATACCTACAGATTGTAACTATAGGGCACAGATCATCAAATTAATTGACATGTTAATACAGGTAGGTTTGTATAAACAATTTTATATGGATCGGTATAATGTCGATTTCTATCTACATGTCAATATATTATAGTGATCTCATCTCAGATATATTGTGATGAATCTAATATACTAAGGGTTACTGAAAATTATGTTTGTTGTAGGCAATATGAAGGGGAACAGCGACATATCCATCGAGAGTCGCTCTCTGTCCAACATGACGGCGTCCCCCGCAGCCCCCCCCCCCCGGCCCCCGCCCCCCGTGCCGGCTGCGCCCCCCAACCCCTTCGCCATCGAGAGGCCCCACGCCGCCCCCCACATGCTGGAGCGGCAGGGGTCCTTTCGAGGGTTCTCGCATCTTAACAACAAGTGAGTTATGCCTTTTTAACTTTATTAGCAGAGGGCTCCGATCGTGAACTTAACTGCTTATAAAAGTAGATACAGGCATTTATCTTTAATTAAACGTGCACATTGTAATTGTGATTTTTTCTATCTCCTCTTGATTTTTCAATTAAAAACTTCGCTTAATCATCGCTTCAATCTCAGATGAATTCTGTAAAAATTAATGTTTATCTTTCATTTATTTATCTAGAAAATTTAAATATTGAATTAATTTGGTATTTGTCTACAAGGATATTTGACTCACTCAAAATGTTTGACTTGTAATATCCGTTTCGGAAGAAATAAAATAAAATGTAGTTTTTCTATTGATTTTTGATGCTAGCTAAAATTATCGGATCGTAATAATCGAAAATTTTATACATCACAGAAGGTTCTAAATTAATTTTGCATTATAAAATATCTGGTTTTATCCACTTACGTGACACAAGTGTTGTTAGTCATGCATTCAAATAAACATTGTAGGTAGTATATAAATATTGTTAAAATTCTTTTATTACAAGTTAGTGTTACACAAAACCAAATCACATGTTGTTTTCATTAGCGATGATTAAAACATTGCCTATTATAAGTTAAATAAAAAATGCAATTTATACAATAAGTCTACTTGGCCCGGCAGAATAAAATCTAGACATTGATCTTTTTGAAGATGCTCTAAATTTGTTTTTGAAAAAGTCAGTATTTGCAGACCAGCAAGACGATTATGTTTTAATTAATAAATCTTTATTGCATATAAAATATGTAATGTTACAAACTGTCATAATAAAAGTATGTGTATTTCTTTATTATTACGGCATGCGGCAGGTTAAACATTGAAAATAATCAGAACATTGTTTTTATTTTTGGTTTTTGCAAAATATGGTACATGAAACATTCATTCATATGGTAAGAAGCACTGTAGTATGTAACGTATGTCCTATCACTAAAAGGCCATTAACTGAAGGGCTGGTATTACAGAAATAACATGTGCCTACATATGTTACGTACGCTACAATGCTTCTTACTGGAAGAATAATATTTTGGACAAAAATGCTGAATAGTGTATAAAATGCTGTAATTTGATTCCAGTTCTCCATTCAAACGTCAGATGTCCCTCCGGATAAGTGACCTCCCCAGCAACCTGGAGAGGCTGCGCCCTACCCCCGCGCTGCCGCCGCTGCCTGCGCAAGCCCCCCTCGATCCCCTGGAGCTGGACCCCTCGCTGCAGGTGGCCGCCATGTGCCAGCAGCTCTCGCGCGGCCTGCAGCTGCTGTCGGAGGGCCCGGCGGAGCCCCCGGCGCCCCCCGCCGTGCTGCCTGTGGAGGCGCGCGAGCTGCCCGCGCCCGAGCAGTGGCTTGGCCGGCTCACGGCGCCCTCGCCCCCGCAGCGCGCGCCCCCGCTGGGCGTGGCGCAGCGGGCGCGCTCCCTCGGGGGGACCCCTTCGACGCGGAGTGGGCCGCCCCTCCGCGCCCCACCAACCCCTTCTTGCAACGCGCGATATAACTCACCGCGACAATTTCATTTTGTCCACAGTGGATAAATGACGCTTACCTGCCTATTAAAAATAAAGAAATCTTGCATTAGGGAGCCAAATATCATACCAGGGACCTGGTGTAAATAAAAAGAATTTCGTCGCAGAAACAATTGCGCATAAATATTATCATTTTTTGGTATTGTATTACTATTCTATTGAAACTAAATAAATGAATTGTTACTAAAATAATACATAGTTGGAAAAATAATTTTATACACATTAAAATTCTATATCCTCAGAAGTTTTGTAAACACAAAACCGTTTATTTTGACTTAAGCGTTGTTGTTTCCTAAATGATGATATGTGACATAATTGTGAACATTATAAAATAAAATTAAACATAATTTAAACTGCTGAAACGGACATGAAATTGATGCATGCGTAGGTTGATTTCATGTCGCTAGGTCTTCAGCATTACAATATTATTTCCATATGAGATTTTTAGTTTTCCATTCAGTGTTATGCTATAGATATTTGGTAAAACAACTCTTTGGAAAATGTCACATACTCTAGTTATTTACACCCTGTTCCTGAGTTTAGTTCGCTTCACAGGAGAGTGCACTATTTAAATTAGAAAATATCTGAATGCAAAGAAACGAGAATTTAAATAAGTTGTGTGATATTTGGCGTAGGTATTCATGGAATTGTTGTATTAATTTTGACCACTTATTATTACGCACTACGTAATTAAGCTTGTCAGTGTCGATAGTTTAGCCGATTGATTTGAAACATGTGTTGACATTAGAGGAAACAGATTTTGGTCCAATATTAGCATAGTATCAAATGAATAAGTCGAGCATCGTAACATATTAACCTGATAAGCTGTAGCTGCTTATATCTAGAGAACAGTAACGCGCAATGTGCTTCGTACCCAATGTGTTTTATAAGTTTTAATGAGTGCCCCATATCATAGTGAATATTTAGTTCATTTTTCATGTAAAAACACCAGAACTTGGAATGATCAGTGGAAAACACTGGAGACTGAAGCACATTTAAGTTTAATAATTTATTTTTAAAGAAAACTAGTTGTGAATCTATACAGTGCATGTAATTTTTAATTTATCATTCAACGAAATTTAACCGACGATAAATCTCGTCATATGTGACGTCAGTTATGTTTGCCACTGGCCAAGACGGAATTTTTTATAACTTATTATATGAATGTTTCTTTTTAACGAAAGGAATCGGACGAATCCTTTACAATAATGGCCGATCGACTTAACAGACGAATACCCAGGTAACCGTTGGCTTTTATTTAGTATTTGTAAAATATGTGATATATTTTTTAATGGTTTACCATTGGATCATTTTGAATTTGAAACAAAAGGAGAAATGTTTAATTTTAGTACTTAAAAGTCTTTACGTTGTTTAATCGCTATTGGCTTGAATAAATATTTCCTATCATTCCTTTTTTAAGAGAAATATGTTTTATAAACATGTTTGTTTTATTAGAAAGAAACAAAAAGTAACTTAACTAACAGAAAGACATTTACAACATAATATACATTATATTTCCCCACTATGGCTGTCAGAAGGGGTAACCTTCCCTCCCGAGACATATCTCTTATAAGAATTTGTGTTGCTGATCGTGACACGTTAAGTATTAATCTGTGAGTAGAAGATGATGTTGTAACTTTAATGTCTATTAATGTATTCTTACTTTAGATGAAAATGCAATTTCACTGTCCTGTGAAGCTACAGATTTGAGTTGACATTGAGCACAGCCCCGCACATTAAACTTAATGATTAGGAAATGTAGGCTAGTGCTTTCATAGCCATCCGCTGCCAGCTAGCTACACCGACACAGCCCTCAAATTATTACTTCTAAAATTTTTGGTTATGTACGCACCAGCCGACACGCACTTGTGATTTCATTTGTAAATATGTATCTGTAAAAATATATATCGTTGACTTCTTCATAAAGTCTATATTATGTTTTGTTATAAAGTTTTAGATTAAGAAGATATTGTACTTAATTAAGGCAGTGCACGGCTTGCTTCCGCGACACGTCTGACGTATAGATTTCTAGTATCGACTTGTCTCTGTGATGTAACTCACGAGGGTCTAGTCCTACTTACGTATCTCAGTATTAACGAGTGACGTAAACCTTCACGTAATCTACTTAATATCTGCAGATCTCACTTCCGTGTCTCAACGGGATACTTATGCGTTTGTACTTAATAACAGTATTTATATAACCGGAATATGTCTGAAATGCATCAGATGATCAAATTATTCCACGGTATATCCATGTTTGTAAATTGACAAAACATTTAAAGATTAACTTCAATGAACAATGTGAAACCGTTGACTTTTTAAAATAATTTTGTTGATAGAAATATGTATTCGTTCCTTAATAATGTATGTATTATGGAAACGATTATTATTTTCTTGATTGTGTTATTTTAAAATGAAATTGAGTAAGAGCTAAAATGTTTTTGAGATAATTATTCAATGAATACCAGTTTGCATGCTGTGGCTCAGAGTCCCATTTTTACACTGACTAGTTTTAACGAATGTTTGAATATAACATAAACCCTGACACAAGAGATATTCTCTCCAATCCCTACTACGAATGCACAAGTGAATACATAAATATGGACTTATGTATTAGTGTTAATTTTCCGTCGTATGTAAAATGCACCTGAGATAGTTGTAGCCAGTAAAGGTAGTTGGAATGTGATGATGGTGGAGTGTCGAGGGAGAGGCGATGTAAATCCATGTAAAAATGTGTACTTAATAGATTGTATTTGCCACATGTATATATATACATAATATTATTCTGAAATTATATCAATTGTTTATTTAAAATTGCTTTTCATTTTTCCCCTAAAATATTCATTAAAATTATCAAATTTAATTTGATTGACAAACGAATCTTCTAATAAACTGGGTTTCCATTTTATGTGATATTTAATTCTGCATAACACACTCCCCAAACAAGAGAACGCTTAGTTTTTATAGTATTTGGAAATATTATTCTCCTATACAAATATTTTCTCACAAAAATCACAAAAACAAAAACTGTCTTTCATTCAGCAGTTACGCTAACTGGTCCATAGTTTAGTAAAATGTTTAATACTACATCAAATCTTGTTATCATTGCCCTACAAATAAAAATATCGGATTGTCCATAGTGCAAATAAGGTACCAGATATTTTAAAAATTGATATATTAAAAAAATAGTTTTACTTAGGCATACAATTTACAGCACTTCTTGTAATGTTCTTTATCTCCACATTGAAAAGGATGGACTTCTGTAAAAACAAAAAAACATTATAAACAAATCATTTAATTAAATTTACTAGAATGGCTAATTCAAAGAGAGCTGTCAAAATTTTATGTTCCATTTGTATTTTGCAGTGAAAAAAAGACAACCATATCTATCTTCCACCATCTAATACATTTTAATAATTTTGTTTCTCCCTTAACAATTTGAGATTGAGACAATTGTCTAAATCTTGACATGACAAGGAACGAAAGAAAAAAACCTATCCATAGATAGCATGAACATCATTGAAATCGATAGAAAATATCACTCAACGTAAATTGTGTTTTAAAAAAGTAAAATTTATTTAGTAAATAAATAATATTCCTGAAAATAATGTCATGGTAGAACATGTTTTTTATAAAAAACTTTTAAGAGACTTTAAGACCTGAGACAGAAATTTGAATTTCTTTAAATGGCTCAATGGAATTCATGAATTTATCACCGATGGAATGAGAATAACCTATGACAGTGACCAAATAATCTGAATAGAACCAACCCTTGGAATGCCGGAGCGGGTTGCTGCGCGGGAGGAGATTGTTGCGCCAAGTTCCCGAAGGTGATGGTACTCTGTGTTGCTAGATTCTCAAATGTTGACGATTGAGAATTTCCAAAAGCTGAAAAGATCATTTATCTACGTGTGATCAAGTGTTTTTAATAAAAATAACTACTTATCTCTAAGATAATACATGGTGTAACAAAACTCGATGTACAAGCGGGAAACTAGTGAATCTACGTCTTATTTGGAGTCGATTTTGAAGAATATTTTTTTTTTATTTGACCCAGTTTTTAAGAAAATTGAGTAAGTTACTAAAAATTAATACTATCCATAAAATCGGAGGCCGTTAATAAAAAAAAAATACTATCCATAGAGAAAACAAAACTGAAAAAAAACACATTTTCATAAATATTTGTGAAATTTTAATTAAATAATCTGCCGAACTTATGAAAGCTTTTTGGAGAAGAAAAAAAAAATGTTTTCAAATCAGATTCAAAAGTCATTAATATTACATATTCGACTCCAAATATGATGTAGATTCACCGGTTTTTGGGTTGTACTACGAGTTTTGTTATTCCATGTATAAGTTTCAGAATTATAATAATCTATCTTAATAATCTATTCAATAAAAGAGCAATGTGAGGACAAAGTGTCATTAAACCGGTCAGTGAATGTCGATGTATTTTTTAAAAAAGTGTTCGCAAAATGTGACAGCTTTGATAGATATGGGATTTTAGAAATAAGTATCAAAATTGCACAGACATTCATCCAGCTAAGATCGGAACTTTTTAAAAAAAAAAATTGAGATGTATCTGGTTAAAAAACAAGAACGTTTATAGCAAATTAAACTTTGTGCATATGTATAAAACATGAGTGAAATTTCATATGTATCAAAGAAATTTTATCTAACACCAATATATAGTTGGGGAATGAGTTCGTGGTGCTTAGAAGGAATGCGGCTAGTGCTGTTACTGCTACAATATTCTGAAAATCGATATCGATTTTAATCGACAAGTACCTAGCTACATAAATGAAAATTTTGATAATGGGAATAGTAAGATAGCTAAAATATTGAAACAACGCGTTGAACTTTTTCAAGGGATAGTTTACAATATCAATTATTGAAATTAAAACAAAAAAAAGTGTACAATAGGGATGCTACACAATTGAAATTGAAACAAGAAGTTTGTAATATTATTGCTAAGTGTAGTATGTCGGTTTATGTGGTACACGTGGTCTGGACTATTGTTTGTTTAAGGTTGAGAGATGAATACATGGGTAATTTACGACTTTTTTAGTTATAAGTATGATATTGCACCCATAACTCTACTCACCCATAATAAAAAACGTCTTAAATTATCTATCCATTCATGTCTCAACCTAACACAAACAATAGACTTGACCACATGTACAGAATACTTTAAACTATATTCGCTTAGCAATAATAAAACCTCTTATTCCATATTTAATTGTATACCATCCCATGAAAAAGAGAACTGCTGTGTTTCGGAATTTCGAGATATTTTCAAAAATAAACTAGCGATCCAAATCGGCAGTAGTACGCACATCACTAAATGTCCCCATAACCTAGGGGCGAGCAGGTAGAAGAGGAACGTGGCGGGGGATGCACCCTCTGCACAAACTTCTTTCCCCGAAGGCCACAAACTCATTCCCCGACAGTACAATATTCCATGGTGAGTATAATAAATCACAGCTTACAATATTTTAAATGTTTTGGTAATGTCACACAATAGCTCTACTTATAACTTTCACGAGACTGGAAATAATTACAGGATTTTCAAGACATGCAGTGTTATAATGTAAGCAATTATTTATTTTTTATAATCAAACATATTTCCCTACTAAATCATAGAAAACAGATATTTGCCGCATTGCCATACAAAAAAAAAAAAACTACATCTTGTTTGTAAAATAAAACAGAAATAGGTTATTGGTAATCTACGAGACCATAACTCCAACACGCGTTATCAAAAATGGTGTCACACCTGACTCCGTTCCCGGGGAACCAAAGGACTTTATAGGCGAGTCAAACGACGGAGCGAAACTCGGAGTAGCCCCGAAACCTCCCGCGCTACCAAACGTCGGACTCCCGCCAAATGTTCCTGGAAATAGGATCACCAACATACTCATTTATTTACTACTCTACTGGCGCTCTGCCCCCTGATCGATATGTGGCTGTCATGGCGCGCTTAATGGAAAACAATCGCAGTGGAACCTTTATATTCTTCACTACTAATCCATTCAAGGGGAGCTGATTAATCATTTTTGATAAAATCTATTAATTTTTCTAAAGCTTCTTGCGGAAAAACTTGTCATCGATTATTATCTAGAACTAAAATGGTGAAAAATTTATAAAACTGTAAAAAGACTGAGAGCATAATCCATAATATTTTTTATTATGAATGAATAAAGAGTAAAAATTTCAAAATCCGCAGATTTAACAAAACATGCAGCAAATGTACAGGATTTCATTTGCACCCGAATCCAAAATGGAAGCAGTTATTATTTTATTTGTTTGTTGTAATATGCAAAGTGGAATGTGAAAGTTGCCGTAAAAATGTTTTTAAAAAGACTAAAAACATGTAGCATTTAATAGGTAGAATTTAATTCAACAAGGAACTTGTGAATGGTCCAATTAATTAGCAATGTTAGAATAATAATTGTGGTATTTCCGTGAACAACATATGAAAATATGAGGAATATAGAGGTTTCACTGTATAATTAATTATTTTCATGAAGAGCTTAGAGGCATGCATTTGAGTCGTCTGGCTAAAACAGCCGTACAGGACAAGGAAAGATCCCCACACCTTAATATACCTTATATTGTATTGATAGTGAAATAATATGATTTATACCTGGTGGTTTGCTAAAAGCACTAGGAGAACCAAATCCAGCCGTGGCAACATTTTGTTGATCTCCAGTTCCGGAGAAAGAGCCAAAACCTCCTCCAGTTGGTGACGAACCAAAACTAGAATTTAATATAGAATTTTGGTATCGAGTACATCCATTAGGATTTATAACAAAGTCATTAATACAAGAATAAAATTATCGTACCCCGTTGATTGTCCAAATACAGGTTTAGATCCAAAAGTAGCTGCCCCGCCAAACACAGAAGCTATATGATAAAAAAACATAAAAATAAAATTTATACAAGTTATTAGTCGAGAGATGTTATTTCATTATAACAGTTTCCATTATTAAACTTACATTGAGCTGTTGGAGAACCAAATATGGAGCTGCCCTGAGGGGCCCCAGTGGGACTCGCAGGGGATCCAAACATATTACCTCCACCTCCAAACAGATTAGTCTGACTACTGGGGCTAGGTGGGGAGCCCAAATATGTTCCCCGGCTGACTGGGAGACTGCCCAAACACGTTATTAGCTGCAGGTGAAGTGGATCCTAAGAAACATACATTTCAGATCCAAAATTAGTTGTAAAAAAAGTATTGCAGTCAAATAAGCAAAAACATCAGAAAATTAATTACCGAATCCTCCAAACGAGGAGCCTCCACCAAATACATTTGATTGTGGCTGTCCAAATGCTGAATTTCCACCGCCAAAGACTGAACTTCCTGACTGTCCGAAAGTTGATTGAGTCCCAAAGCTGGATCCTCCGCCAAATAATGACCCACCAGTACTGGCCGGGCTGCCGAATGGTGAGTTGGTGGTGGATATGCTCGCATTACCAAACATAGAGGTGACTGTGCTTGGAACTGAAGCATTGGCCGCTCCAAATAATGAAGCGGCGCAGGTAGTAGCCGGTGACCCAAACATACTGCTCTGTCCAGAAGTTGTAGTTACAGTGAGAGAATCAAACATAGATCCCGTAGAATTGATATTTGCATTGGGCGAAGCGAAGAGTGAGTTAGCAGAAGGAGGTCCAAATTACAGAAACTGGTAGAAGGAAGAACCAAATCACTGAATGGTAGGAGAACTTGCTCAAACCAAACTCACATGGTTTTAGAATTATTGTAAATAAAGAGGTTGTATTGTGCAGTATTTAAATCATGATAGTCGTAGTAGTGTGTCGCACGGAACAGGTAACGTATTGATGCTTAAGAAGATGGCGCACGTTACATTGCCTACCGTTGAGGGATACTGGAAAAGGGGAATCCTCAGATTTTTGATGTATTCAGTAGGGCAGAAGAATTATCAGCGCGAATGAAGCAGCTGTAGATATACTACATGCACCAAATACAGATAGCGGGCTAACATTACTCTCGTGCTCCGAATATTGATTCCACAAACGGGCAACAATATTTGCGATCTGCAAACGCTGTTTGTAGAAGCAGGCTAATTAAGGTTTTGATGAATTATCATGTAAGTTGTATTTGTTGATTGTAAACAGGTTAAAGAAACATTAGAATAGAAGCTACTTGGGAATCAAGATAACTATACCTTGGGTTTGGGAGATGAAAATATTGAGGATTCACTAGAAACTGCTTGTGGAGCAAAGGACAAAGATTTGAATACTGATTCAGTAGAAGCCGGAGGAGCTGCAGCAGTCACTGTTGTTGATTTGGGTAAAGATGATACGGCATTTTTAATATCTCCAAAACTATTGTTTGAAGAGCCGAATGCAATTTGCGTAGGATTGCTGCCAAACACGGAACCTGAAAAGAATTGAATGGTAAATAGCTTTTTAGAAAAAGACTGACAAATAAATAGTGATTAATGGAAACAAACAAACCTGGTGTCGTTCTAGGTGTAGGTGAGCATATTGGTTGACCCATAAAAGTACTGTTCTTTGTAGAATTATTAGTAGCAGCGAGTGAAGTACTTATATTACTGGTCGGGGTAGTAATTGGTTTAATATTTTGTTGAGTAGCTAAAAAAATCAATGATTTACATCAGTTACATTGAACTCATAAGATTGATAGTATGCTGATATCAGCATATTGCGTACATCAGCAAGAATATTCTTATCAAACTACTTACATTTATTTTGCAGTTCTGAAAATTTAGTTGCTTGGGGTTGAGATTGCTTGGGGACTTCATTAGATTTGGTGGCAGGCGTAGAGAGACTGGAGGATTGGGGAAACTTGGTTTTGTGACAGAATCACCAACAATATTTGACACAAATTTATTGAGGTTTGATAGAGGCTGACTATCTGGGAACTGGGGAGTAGGTCTTAAAATCGCCTCCATCATTTTGGAATTCAATTCTGACATCTTTACAGTGTTTGATTCAGAAATTGCGGGCGTATTGGATTTGATTGGCTCGCTGTTTGCAAGTTTCGTTACAGGGACAGTATCAATCTTTTCAGGATGTAGAACTTCGAAGGAACTTAAAGGGTTGCGCTCTAAAAATGATTGTAGTCTGTTAGCTGGTTCCACTTTGGTCGGCTTTATTCTGACAGTGTGATGATTGCCAAGGAGCTCACGGAGTGCATTCTGTTTCTTCACGGTGTATTTTGCCTCTCTGTCACGAATACTTTTGTATTTTGCATCCTGTATATCATCTGGCTGTATACTCAAATTTAAAAGATTCTTAGTTAAGGTTGATAGTGGTTGGCTGAAAATTTAAACAAAGCAAACATTAAAATAATTACAATGTAAAAGGAAGTATCTAGAACTAATATATTGCTTAGTGGGGTAGTCCCCGGGGGGACTTGGTGTGCGCTCGCAGGGGTGGCCCTGTTTGTGTGTGCGTGCGTGGAGGTCTCAAATTATATCCCATCCCTCAACTCAATTGTATTGTGTCTTTTGTAAGGATAGGATGGTCTTTGGATAGGTATTGTGATAAGGTACGGCAGGGGACGTATGAAATAGTGTTGGCCAGATAGGATAATAGTGTGAGATGCACACATGCGTTCTGTCCCCTCCCCTCTTTTCCCTAATCCCCCCTCCATTAAGACCCTGACCGCGGCTGCATGGGTGGATGTCTGGGATGGCGAGGCGGGATACCGGTCTCCACACGGGTGGTTGTAATTACTAATAAATAATGATCGGGGTAGAAACTAACATACCCTACTACTGTTAATTTGGGCCGACTCTGGTTGGTTTGGGTGAAACAATGACAATTATAATACATAAGCCGAGACAGTGGTAGGAGTACAATGAAAGCATTTGTTTGCGTACACAACGTAAATTCATCCGTATTTTTATCACACCAACAATCTTAAAATCACGGTTTAGCTTGTTGAAAAAATCGGTAGAGTTGGCTGGACTGAAAAAAGACTCAATAGTCTTTAAAGCAGTCTAGGGAAAGGGTGGGCTTTCATTGTAAATGTAATTTTCAGTAAAATGACAAATTTATTCTTAATACAGACCTTTCTTTAAGTCCTTTAGTAAGCGGTCGTCCAATTTTGCTACTTAAAATTTGCGGTCTAACTGATTCCGCAAGTTTAAGCAGAGCTTTGATAGTCCCCTGTTGTCGTATCAATATATCATGCTGCCTCACTAGCGGCTGGTACACCTTATCCAGTGTTGGCATTTTCATCATATCGCTGTCATTACCCAAACCTTTAAAAGCCCTGTTGATAAATTACAACCTTATAATTATTATACTGGAATAGTATTGAAATAATTTGGTTTTGATCGATAAAGCTTACGTTATTCTCTTTTTGCATTCACCCTGAAATGTTTCCCACTGTTCATCTAGTACATTGTTCACCTGTTTTAGCTGTGACTCGATGTAGTACATATTTTGTTTGATGGATGCTAACTTCTCGGATGACACTGGATCCAACTGAGCTAACTGCTCTAGAGAACTGTAATTTGATAACTTAAATTATTATTTATTTTTAAATTGTAGAAACATGCGAGTCTATAGTATTTCCAAGCGTCAATTTTACTTTTGACAGATGGGCGTCTATAAAGTTTCGTAATTATTGATAGGCAACCATAGACCGAAAAATGCAATACTTAATGTTTTTTTCTTTATGATAGTGAAGCACATGTTCTTTAGCTCCGATATTTATCGATATCGATGTTTATTGAACCTACTTATGCAACGAGGATTATTCAAGATGATTTTTTCCATGAAAAAATATAAAATGTGATTTAAATTAAAACCTATTTGTTTTTTTCTTTGTTCATCGCGACACAGAATTTCTCAATTTACATTACGACAATAAAATAGTCCTATGCATATTTGGGTTTTCTGTAGCTCCTGCACCCGATGACAAACTCCAATTAAGGAGTTTATCGGGACTGTATTTAAAATTTCTTTTGTAAAGAAATGATGTACTTTTTGTAATATTTTTTATTGAAAAAAGACTTTAAAAAAAAAAGTTTTACAACAGCGCTTTCGTAATATAAACTCTGCTTTAAACGTCTGGGTATGTTTATAAACTACAAAATGTTCAGCAAAAATAAAAAATATAAATGTGTTAAATTGATTAAAACTTCTTCATAAATAAAGTCGATTTTTATGAGAAATCGATTCGGTAACGCATTAGGACATCCCTAATCGATACATAATTGAGCTGTCAAAAGTAAAATAAACGCTTGGAATTGGTATAATATGTTTAAGAATACAAAACATAAACTGCAACGATTATAATATTGATTGGTAAAATACAGAAAACGTCACAGGGAACAGGTGACTCACTCGGGCTGCATTTGGGCTTTGACCAATACAGAACACATTTTGATTAGGCTCTGATTTAGAACTGATATCTGATGCTTCACATCTTGGTTAGAATATGTTTTCTCTGGACGGTCATATTGTTCTAGGACTTGAATTATC
Organism: Micrasema minimum; assembly: GCA_022494985.1. Taxonomy (NCBI): domain Eukaryota; kingdom Metazoa; phylum Arthropoda; class Insecta; order Trichoptera; family Brachycentridae; genus Micrasema; species Micrasema minimum. The sequence goes on from JAGVSP010000609.1 coordinate 38,865, forward strand.
TCTTTCATTTCATTAGGAGTACCAACCTTGAAAGAATAAAAGTAGTCATTATTACAAAACAGACAATAAACTAAAGTTGACAAATACCAAAAGATTAATGGATAATCAATACATTTTATACTTACTTGAGTATCGACAGATTTACACTTTTTTAGTAATTCATACAATTCTATTTGGAAATCATTCATTTCCTTTAGCAGCATAGCTTTGATAGTTTCATTAGATGCGGCACTAAGCATGGTCTCATAAGATTTGGTCTGTTTATCATCTAATTGGTTTTTATTACCCTTAGTAGGCTGATAGTGGACTTGCTAGATAAAACATATTAAAAAGAAAACGGTAATTTTATTCATACAAAACAAAGCATTTAAATAAAAACATGACTGAAGTGAAAAAATATACAAATTGGTTTAAATGTACATAAAAACTCAGTTTTTTCAGATCTGTTGTGTAAAATAGAACTTGTGAAATAAAATAACATAATTTTACTATGACTCGTCAAACATTTTTATTTGAAACATGAGTAGTTTAAAACTTTTTTGTCGGCTTTGTAAATCAAAGTTGTCAGTAAGTCTACGAGTTCCATTTTTATAACTAGGCAATCAAAATAAGCCGTAACATAATAATTATTCTTAATAACACTCAATTTATTTTAACCACCTGAACAGGCCAGGAGGCCCGATTACAGAGGGGAACAACGTCACAAACACCCAGGCTTAATAAAAATCCCTTTGAATTTTTGTGAGTATCTTATCCATTCCGCTACGGAGGCCGCCATATTAAAATATAATTTTCAAAAATTACCTGTTGAGGTTCGGGGATTTTTGGCTGAGCTATTGGTTTAGGGACGGCAATAACTATAAACAAAACATACAATTTGTTAAATTTTAAGAACATACGTTAACTTGGTGAATTCTTCTTTAATCGAACTTTATCAATACCTTGTGGTTGTTGAACTGTTGTGGTAACAGTGGGTGGTGGTTTGAATGCAGCACTCTCCGCTTGCTTGGCCTCGATGGCGAAAGGTTTTAGAACTGTTTCGCGCGACTGCCTTGGGAGCGTTCTTCGCCAGTTCTTCTTTGCTGATTCCAAATAGGTTGCTCACCCGGTTTGTTGGTTCCAGCGGCGCTGAACGGACTTGCGGCTTTAGGTATCTAGAAATATTGAAAAGGAACTTAAACAAACCCCAACGTAAAAATACACGTGTTTGATCAGAGTTGAGTTATTGCAGTTATCAGTAACACAAAAAAATAATTCATGTCCATATTTTGTTTAGATGAAGATTGAAGAAATTCTTATTTTAAATTTATTTATTTATTTTAACCACCTCAACAGGCTAGGAGGCCCAATTACAGAGGGCAACAACGTCACAAACACCCAGGCTTGAGAAAAATCACTTTTTGATTTTTTGAGTTCTCACCGGGAATCGAATGAACATTAAAGTATTTGTTGCCGTTATAAAATAATAAAGTTGGTATTATGGGCGATTTAAGGACAAAATGAAGCATTACTACCTCTCTGTAAACCTTTAAAACATCCTTTATTCATCCTCTTCCCTTCCCTTTCCTTCCTTCCTCTATTCCATTTCCCAATGCCATATTTTAGTGTATTAATCTTGTAAATAATGCAATGTAATTATCTTCCCACCAATACTCGGTACAATAAATGATTATCACTAAAATAACTAAGGGTTGGTTGGAAAATATTGCTTAAAAGCAATAAGCCCGCCTTTTTGCACTTGCTAGGTAATAGTACATGAACAAATAAATAGATAAAAATGATAATACTGTATTAGTATGAAGGATTATGCATTTGCATATAAGATTAAAAATATTAATTAAAAAAGAAAAACAACAAAAGTTAGTCCACTTACAGTGGGTGTAGAAGTAATGATGTTTTGAGGCATTACAAATGAAACATCGGGTATGTGTTGAGTAGGAACTTCAGCTACTGGTTTTTGTGGAGCTTGCTGCACGTTCTTTTGTGGGACATCTCTAAAATAGAAAACAAGTCATTAAATCTGTTCACCTAACACATATTTTAAACCACGATTGGCGATATGGTAAACGATTATGTTGCGTGGTTAAAAAAAATTACTAACAAGATCATGAGATGGGGAGGAATGTTGAGTTCTTCGTGAGGATTACACAGTTGGGGAGATCCTTGTGTTAGGTTGATGGCGTAGAATGATACAAGAACTCCTGTGTGGCTCAAGATATGGATCATCGGCATGTGTGGTAATACTTCACTGTCTCCTGTCGACATAAAAACAACAAATAAATACAAATAAAGATTTATTGAAAGCTGAATTTACTGTGAAATGTAATGGAGTTACCCCAGGGGAGTTGGTATATTGCAGCATCATCATACGCAAAGCCGACTGGGTAGTTTTCTTGTTTATCTTCTGTTTAAGGCAATTCTGCGCGTGCTTCGTCCATCTTTAAATTAAAATGTAAATAGTAAATTAAATACAAGACAGGTTTAAATCAAAGCAGAAAATATAAAAGGTGATTTAATCCTTTCCCTGCGAAACTTTCAAATCACAATCACAAGGGAAGTTACGGTCACATACTGAAGTTGGTATTGAACTTAAGACATGGTGTTACAGACACAGGGAAAGGGTTAAGAAACTTTGTCAGATAACATTGTCCCCCATACTGTCAAAAGTTGAAAATTACATAGAAGTTCCATTGGACTTACTAACTTCTGGCAGGATGAAGGCGATATTTTGTTTATTACAATAGTTTTTTTAAAACAAATTACTAAGTATAGAAACTATGTATACCTGAATCCATTGCTGCCAATTGTTTTGATCAGTAGTACCGAGTACACCAACTTCCATACTGTTTGCTGATGAAGCTAATAAAATTCCCCTAAAAATATTTCATCCATTAAATACACACCATCCATAAATTTGAATGAAAATACCATCTTAAAAATTCAATAGAATAAACTTTTTGTGTAATAGTTGAAAGATGATGATGGTAAAATTTAACTTACCAAGAAGGTAAATGTGTGAGGTAATACTGTACTGGTAATACGTTCCCCATACTGTAACAAATATCATCGTAATTTATACAGTTTGGAGTTCCGACTTTCGGAGTGTTGACTATTGTTACACCTAAAAATATAGTAAAAAGTATGTTAAAAAGTGCAGTAGTTTTGGGCGAAGTGTGTGACACTGTACAACATCTTAATTGAACCGAGAGGGTCTTTTCTGACAAAATTACTTGCGTTTAGTTTACAGAAATATTAACAATAATTTGTGAACTGAAATTGAGTTGCTTCTTAAATGTACAGCGCTCATGAGGCGTTTTTACGCAAAAATAGAGCTATAAATAATCCTAAAAATAATCATTGTATATGTGGACAATGTGCGAAAAAGTGATGTTTTTTACAAAAAATACTTAAAGACAATATTTTTAGAGCAGAGTCACTCTAGTTTTAATTATTCTGTCATCAGCTACCTTATTCACTCTTGTTATAAATTCAATAAGGTTTCTTATGTCCTAAAAAAATTGATATAAATAACTCTTACATGGTCTGTTGTCCGGGTCCACAGCGTCTTTGAAAACCACACTGAATTGGTAGTTAGATATCCAATGTATGGCAATAGCTTCCGGTTGATTATTTCCAAATAATTTAGGCGCAGGAATGTTTTTGACCAAAGCGAGATCAGGTTTGTATTGGCTCAAACTTCCATCCGCATTCCCAGTCACTATTTGTTTTCCTTTGGGACTCCAAGATAAACACCTGAAACAAAGTTTGGCTTATTATTACTCAAATATTAGAAATAAATCCCACTACTTTCTATATTAATCACTCTATGAATACGAATGTACTTGATACCCTCCTGTCTGATTAAACTTAAATATAAGTCTTCACAAGTAGTTCTTAAGAGCAGCCGAAATGTGCGATCAGTCTTTGATATTTCTTGGTAAAAAAAACTTGAAGATAGGATTTCATGATAAGTACAATAAAATTATTGATATATTATTTTACCACCATAACAGGACATGAGGCCCAATTACTACTAGGCTATCAGTAAACCTATTTTATTTTAGTGATTTTATGGGTAATAGGACCCAGAATATCTATGGCGTAAATAAAAGAGTCTTAGCCATTACATCACGAGGGACAATTAAGAATTTTGTACAATAGTAGTTACTTTGTGATCTCTTCATATCCGTGTGTTAAAACATTCAGATTTTGATCAATGACTCTCTTAAACCATTTAACTTTATTCAAATATACAACAGCAAACATAATATTTAACAAAAATCTTTTACTTTGTAAATATTTTTCCTTTCTTACCTCGCATTAGCGGCAATAGTCTGCACATCCAGAGAGGTCTGCTTGCACTGGTACACAGAGATGGAGCCATCCGACGTGCAGATGGAGAGCATATCGGCCTGGCAGGGGTTCCATAGTAGTCGGCACAAGTTCACACCGGGGGACGGCCTCAGGCGAATATGTTGGAATAACGATAGATTCTGGAATATTCAAATTACTTAAAAACACAGTACTTACTAATACTACTTTCCTTTAACCGCACCCAATGGTGCATAGGGCACTGCATAGGCACACCAAGTACATTAAATCTTGATCATTTGTTACATAAAGGCAACATCAGTCCAAGGTGTCACATATTACATAATACTGGGGTGTTGTTTGATGCTCAATTATCTTTCAATCTTCATATAGTTCATCTATGTAATGACTCCCTTAAAATGCTTGGTTTTGTTCTTAGAAATGCCAAGATCTTTTCCAACACTCAGGTTATGAGGACATTGTATAATTCCTTGGGTAAGAAGTCGGTTGGAGTTTAGTTCGATTATTTGGTCGCCACATGAGGCTAGATACTCTTTGATGGTAGAGAGTACAGAATAAATTTCTGCGCTATCTGTACCTAAAGGAATATGGATATTATCCTTGGCTCTTCCCAACCGACTTTTTACTAGGGATGCTAGGCTAACAGTCATTATGGAGGAGGAGGGACATCCATTTGGGTGTTCACTTCTTTCAGGTGATTGGTGGTCGCATACATAACTCAGAAATTCTGATGGATGTAGGTCTGTTCGTACCTGATAACTATCTTCGACAAAGACAGCATCGATTGTTTTTACCTGCCAATATGCAGAACCAACCTGCCAATGGTTATGCCTGTTGGTAGAGCAATCTTATTACTTAATCGCATCACCTCGGATGTCGACTTATTTCACGACAGTGGGTCTTCCGTAAGGAAAGCACTTTCTAACTTAAAATTTTTCTTTCTATACTTTTTTATATCATTATACTAACATAACTATCTATTGTCATGTATGATTTATTATTGTATTGTATAAGAAAGAATTCGATTTTTTCTGTAATGTTCTAAATAACTGAAATAAAATAAATAAATAAAATAAATATTATGAAAATATTTTAGTGTGAATATATTTATTTATTTACATTTTTAAAGCTGTACACACAGTGCTATGTAGGTAGGTACAGTGAATTAAGATTAACACTTCAAGGCAATATATACAAAATAATGTACAAGACATGAGGACATGAGGACATTTCTGAGGACATGAAGTGAGCAAACAAGTATTTAAAGTGTTTATGTTGTGTGTATGTTGTATTGTGGTACGTGTGTGGAGTGTGGTGTAAGTGTTGGGAAATAGGTTCTGAATATTTAAGCGCAGGAGACAACAATTAACTTAATTACACTCAAATTAAATAACTCATAAACTTAAATTAAATATATTATGTGCTGTCATTCTCATGTTGAAATGCAGCACAATTGAGAGCTTTTGAAAACATCGACTATAGAAATAACAGTGATGAAATATCAATTATGAAAAGAGGTTTTGTGATTTTACTTTGTTTCAAATCATGAAAGAAAAATACTGTTGAGAATATTTACTAAATTGGGAATTTATTACAAAGAACGGTACTGAAAAAAACTTTGATGGCGATTTATTTAACGGGTATATATATTTTGCAATTTATCATTGTCAACCTCAAACTGCCTCCAAGCTAAGGGATATGCCGCCAATTCCTGTGCGTCCTTCCAAGACAGGCCCACGTCCCGTAACTTCGACATAAATTATCGTAGATTTTCAGCAGAGGGCGCCGGAAACAAATTAAACGTGTAATATTAATTTAAGTCACTAACCGTGTAAATTGTTGTCTGGTGATCCGACGAAGAGTACACCAAACCGGCTTGCTACGGCGACGAGGTTAAATGAAATAGATGGATCAGGATTGACTGAATCAAACGCTTTGATCCGTCGTTGAAGTTTGAATTGAAACGCCTAAAAACGGATTACAAACAGTTTAAAAACATGGAATATAAAACTAATATTTCTATACAAAAATCAGAGCCAAGAAGTTTGAAGGTTACCTGTACATCAGCCGAATCTGGAGCAGCGATGATATCCATGGCGTGAGGAGGAAAAACGTATTTTAGAGATTATAATCAATCCCTCGAATTATAATTTTAAATAAAACACATCTGTATAACCTTAATGCCTGTAAAACACAACACGACGAGCCGAAAGATTTTTAGCGCTCGGCGGGTTTTGAGTTTTGACAAGTCGTAGAAAATGACAGTTATTTTAATATCTAGGCTTTTGGATTTTTAGAGATGTGCGTACGAATCGACATTTTTTTTAAAGGTAAAATGTTATATGCCAAATGGTAACACTGATCGTAAACATATCAAATGTCACAATGTCTGAAAGTCAAAGTGACACTTGATGACACCGACAAGAAGTAACTTTGTTGATTGTGGTGTTTGCGGAATTCTGTTTTTGTGATGTGTATTAATTTTTCTTCTCAAAATGACATCAAAACGAAAAGATTCATCAAAAAATAAAATTGATTCTGACATTCACAGAGAAGCCGGTGCTATTATTTTACGAAAATATGGAAACTTTTTAAAATATCAAGACAAGACTTTCGATGAATTGCAAAGAGACTTTACCAACTTGTCCCCTGTGCAACAGGGAAATAAATATTTTTATCCAATTACTATTGATATATCACCTTACGAAGATATACATCTCTTAGATATTATCGAATCTGATAATAAAATATTAAACAAGATTTTGGCAGTATTTTCAGCACTATGTAAAGAGATTTACACACTAAAAAAAGATGCTAACGAAAGGTAAACATTAATTATTAGAATGATAAATTTCATATCTAACCAAATCAAAAGTAATAGGAATTATAATTTTTCCTCGTTATATCTTTATATGTCTTCACATTTGCAGGCATTTTTATTTCCTTGCATTCTATGCGGAGAATTATAGAGAAAAAAATATTTCTCCACAAGAAAATATTGGCAGTCTGATAGAGAATCTCCAGTTACTGACATCTTTTGTGAAAAGGTGTCACGATGTAGTTGTAAACCTATGTAATCAAATTTACCAACATTTCATCTGTGACCTTGTTAGTCTGAGTAAGATTTTTTAATTTAATCATTTTGTCAACTGTGTACATAAAAATAATTTAAATGGCTAGGTATAATATTTGAAAAAAATGTGCATTTCACACTGTTGCAACCAAAAAATTACCATTACAAACAAAAACACTGAAGACTTCATTTGTGAGTAAAATCAAAATTGCGGCACTTATTTAAAAACTAAAATTAAATTAAAAGCTAAAATATCCTAGTTTTTTAAGAAGAATATCAGTTTATGCAGAATATAAATAATGAATTTCTCTATGTTTTCTTTTTCAGAAGGTGTAAAACTAAGTTATATAATTTCTTACCTCGGTGATATGCTTTTGGTTTTGGTTACCCTCGATCTCCTAGTCTGTAGTTCACCTTTACAAAGTCATTGGATGGCATTTAGAAAATGTAAAAAAACCCTTCACCAAAACCCTAGTAAATATAATCAAAGCATAGAAACCTTGAACTCTATTGATGCTGTATTAAACAATATCGAAGAAAAGACATTATCCGACAAAATATTCCAAAATTGTCTCGACGCTTTGAATTCTGTTAAATCTAAACTGACGGCTAAGTATGATGGCCAGTTTGCTGATGAATTTTCCAACTACTTGAAAACATCTTAAGCGATCTGGATAAATCTTCTATTGATGTTTACGAATCTAGTTCAGCTGTCGAGTGGGTGAAAGTCAATGCTTTATTTGTATTTCATTTCAACATATTTGGTAATACAGACAAAAGGATCTTTAAAACTCTGGTTGATGTCAATGCAAAGGTAATTAATTTAAGATTTTCTTTAAAAATATCACATGGTCAAACGACTGCTTCAATATGAAAATTTGTTGTATTATTATTTTAGGCTCACAGTGTACCACTATTTGGGCTGGTGATTGGCATCCTGAACAATTTTTACTTCGATACGCCAGTGCGCTGTGCTCTAATAATAACAAGTTATCGCAGTCTATGAGCAAAGCTCGACAGGCTTATATTACAACCAAAAAACAAAATTTGCCTAGAGATGCTTTCAATGCTCAACTACAAAGCTGCAAGTGGTCTTTAGAAATGATTCAGACATTTGGAACTGGAGAGACCCCATTTAAGCGCTATTCAAATGAGCCACAGGATGCAATTATTGAATCAAGGAGTGAAATTTGCATCTCAAATAAATTTTATTGTTACCTGTTACACAAGTATACACATATCCCAAGGGTTGCCTATTACTAAAAGTTCATTAATGATGATCTGCAAACTCATCGAAGTTTTGAAAGGATTACAAATTGTTTTCCAAAATAACTACGCTTCTATCGCAGCTTCAGTAAACTTGATTGTTCAGCATTTGGCATATCAAATAATATCTAAGCTAATTACTGCCAAAAAAAGTTTGATGGCTGACAAGAACTATGCTAAACAGCGTTTGGATGAATTTAACCGCTATTGTGATAGCTGAGCGCGTTCTTCGTGGGCCATTAACTCTTCAGAGAAGAATAGTCGTCAATGTTGCCATGTCTCTAATACCGATTCAAGTTTTTGTAGATGACGGTTTTTATAAAATAATTTCTCTATTAGAAAACATTGAAAATGTTATGAACATACAAGCCAAAATGAAAACCCTCTGTGATTGTATGTTTCTATATTGGAATAAGTCAATTATTCCAATCTACTTTGAAAATGTTTTGACATCAAAAAAAGATATGTCAAGAGTGAGTGTCTTCTTTAGAGCTCTAAATGATTGTTCTCAAGCATTGAACCAATATAAAAAGAGCATCATAGGTCATGATATTGCCAACAGTTTTCATAGTGAGATTGATGATTTGTTTAATGAAAGTATTATTAAACCATTGGGGCAACAAGTGGAAACCAACCTGCGTCTGCACACACACTCTCACTTACAACTTGATTCTATGAATCCTTTTACGGTTCCAGTTGAGGATTATAATTCCCTTTTGAAACTAGACTTATTTAAGTTTGATAACTATTATATTTCTCTATGCAGCGGTATTGAGACCTACTTATCCTCCATGTTCTATAATTTGACAACAGTTGTTCTTCACGATTGGAAAACCTACGGAGAAATGCGCCAGTTGGCTCAGTTCAAATTTGAACTAACTACGGTTGAAGACAATTTACCGACTCAAACTTTAGAACAAGGATTAGATGCCCTTGATATCATGAGAAATATTCATGTTTTTTGTTACCAAATACTTGTATAACCTTAATAATCAAATGTTTATTGAACAAAGTAGTAGTAAGAAGAGCTTAAATACGATAAATATTACACATATCGCTAATTCTATCCGAACTCATGGTGCGGGTATTATGAATACCACTGTCAATTTTACGTATCAGTTTTTAAGGAAAAAATTCTACACATTCTCTCAATTTATGTATGATGAACAAATCAAATCGAGACTTATCAAAGATATGAGACATTTCAGAGAGTCTGGGACAGATTCTGAACAAATGTACAGCTACAAAAGAGCGGAAAAATTTAACAAAGGGATACGAAATTTAGGCTTAAACGAGGACGGTCAAAGTTACCTGGATTTATTTAGAATATTAATAAGTCATATTGGAAATGCAATGGGATATGTAAGGATGGTGCGTTCCGGTGGTTTACATTGTTGCGCAAATGCGAGCGCATTTCTGCCTTCTTTAGAAGAAGATATATCTTACGAAGAACAATGGAGTCAACAAGATATAGATAAAACCACGAAAGAAGCTATGAAAAACTTAGAACATTCAATAAACAATTTAACGATGAATTTCTCACACGGTACTGAATATTTCAAGTTGCTGGTCGATGTGTTTGCGCCGGTATTTAGAAATCCAGACAATGTTCATTTAAAGACATTTTTCATGATAATACCACCGTTGACATTAAATTTTGTGGAAAATATTCTGCTTTGTAAAGATAAAATGGGTAAAAAGAATACTACTGGCGCTTCTTTCACTGATGATGGCTTTGCTATGGGACTGGCATATATACTCAGATTGCTTGATCAGGTACGATAAACTTAAAAATAGCATTCTAAACATTATTGTATATTTGTTTTATGCATAAATTAATTATAATTTCTCTTTAAGGACCACGGGATGGATTCTCTTCACTGGTTCGAGTCAGTAAACAAGCATATTGCTCAGGAAAGGAAGAACGTAGACAACCAACTTACCAAAGGTTCTGCACAGATACACCAAGCTCTAGCCCTAACGCAGAAGAAATTGAATGTTTTAGAACAAGAATTTCAACTGTTGTACTTCAGCTTTAGCAGTGCTAGAATTTTTTTCCAGTAGGTGAATATTGTTGTGATGTGAAGATATCAAATATCTGCCTTAGAGAATTAGTATTTATAATTTTGTATTGAAATTAGAGATGCGAGGTATAGTTGTTTGGCCGGATACCAGATATCTGGTGAGCAGCTCGGATGAATATTCGGTCTATTGTCACGTTGCATGTGTTGAAAATTTGAAGTCTTTATTCACTATAACTTACAGTCAGTAAATTCAAAATATTAATTTAATATCAGCAATTAGTTTTTTTCCTTCATTTTGATTGAAGATCATTTTTATTTTCGGTTTTTTAGGCATACCTTTGTTTTCTTAATGTTTTTTTAGTTCACATTTATGGTGAGACATTATAAGTTTTTGAGAATCTGTAAGGATTAAGTTTTTGGTTTATGGAAATTAGAAATATTCATTTACTATTCGGTATCCGGTCGGATAGTACATTTAGGCCAAATAGTAGATAGTTAGTAGATATCCGTTGCATCTCTAATTGAAATGTCTTCTTCAAAATGATAGTCCTAAAAATGTAAGACTGCCCTATTGCTTTTTAACATTTACTTTTCCCTGAAATTTTGTTTTGTGATACTTGTACTCATTTTATGAAGATCCAGTTCTATATTCAAAGATTTAGTCCTTGTAGACTACGACCTCCCGGTTATTTAGCAATTTCTGCAGGGTTTAAAATTATAGACTCGCTGGCGTATTTTGTACCGCCATATTACCTTAAAATTAGTGTCCCTGTGTAGAACTGAGCAGTTACATTCGCACTTTGGATAGGGGCTTACACAAATAGATTTATGTTGATTTATAAAAATATTTTGTTTAATATTTTTTTTCCAATAATCTTCATATTTCAAATTAAATAAGATTGTGGTCTAGTGGACTGATTTTGACCATGTAGATTTGTCACAAGATTCCCATTCACATTGTGTGTAAAATGTTTGTAAATAAAAACAAATGGTGTAATTTCTAGGAGCACAAATATTTCAGTTTATTGGAAGAATATGGATTTACTATTCCTGTTTTTCCATGAAAACTGCTTTTTAAATATAAATAAAAACGTCTGATTATTTTTCATATTTATTTATTTTATTAAATAAACTATTTCAAAGAACTATTACAGTAAGAATATAAATATACATTTTTGATATTACTTTATCGAAGAAAATAGGAAGATATGTTATTATTGATGTATTTTTATATAATTATAATATAATATTGGATCAAAATATTAATATTATTTAATTTTGTTTATAAATATCATACAAAAGATAGGTTATTATAGTATGTAAAAACTAACATTCCATACTTGGAAGCATCAATGCCCTAAAAAGCTTTCAACTGTTACAGCTTGAAAAAGTTATAAAATATATTGTTTATATTTGTCTAAATACTAATCAAAGTACCTACATAGTCTGTTACATACAAGTTGATATTATACACATATAACAGTACAGAATTATGTAATTGTCATTTACTGATTATATTATTTCTAAATAAATCACATTTTATAACAATTGTATTCTTTTAATTACAATAAAGTCAGCCAAAAATCACATCTAATTTTATATAGATAAATGTAAAATTTTTCGGCACAAGGTTATATAAAATTTATGAGAAGGTTTTCAATTGAAATCGTACCAAAATTATAAGTTCGGATAAAATGTGTGTTAAGTGGAGGTAATTCGAGATTTAATTGCTACAAAATAAAATGAGAATCTCAATCTTATATCGAGGTATTCTAAAAACACTGATATTTCACTGTAATCAGTGAATCAAGTGTAAAAGTCAACATAAAATAGATGCCATTGCAGATTTTCAAATGTCACAATATTGGCTGCACTAAATACAGTGTGCAACCAACACAATGAGACTGACAATCACAAATATACTAAAATAAATTACAGAAAAATCTTCCTGCAGAAAATCCTCAACTCTATGTAGAAACCCCACTTTTAGAATTTTTGAAATAAAAGTTATAAAAAGAATGAGGAAATCCACTGCTAGCCGGAATTGAATTTTTAAAAATGCTTTCGTGTAGACGCGAATATTTAAAAATTTTGAAGTGGGGATGAAAATATCCCAAAAACGCACGCAAAAATTAATAAAAAATGTTGAAAACAGCATTCATTTCAAAATCTTAAACAATGACGTCACTCCTTGTATCTAAGTGTAGTGTTTCCGGTTTCCGTTTTGAAACCCCCGTAGCCGCATTCCATGGCATTTTAATATGGAATACAATCTACATACAAGCTTCAATTGCAAAAAAAGATGGCCGCCATTCAGTCTCTCTAGAACAGCTGTTAAACAGTATATGACAGTTGAGTCGACGGTATATTTTATCGGTGCTTCCCGCGTCAGTTTGCATAGATTTTTGACAGTTTTGTTACTGGCTGGAGAAATACCATGGCCTTAAACAACCCGTTTTATGACGTCACTCCTGCAAAAATGACGCAGTTAGTACATTGTGGTATTTAGCGCGGTATTTGAAATGTGCAACTTTAAAAAATCGTATCTTCATCAATAACTTATAAAAAAAATATTAAATATATATTTTTTTGTTTAGTTTAATAGTAAGTTTATAGAAAAAAATTACTTTAGAAAACAGTGGATTCCCTCATTGGGATATATGGATTTTTTGCTTGTAATAATAGGGTGCTGAGTCGGTCAAAAAAACATTAGTCTCTTACTTTGGAAACTGGAGGCATTATACTCAAAACACCAGCCTCGACTATTGTCATGTTATAATTATTGGCTAAAGGTTGTTTTAAAATGTCCCAAAAATCACCTTGTGCATGCAGTCAGTGTGTTATATTCTGTGCCAACTTCGACTTTTATTTCAACCTTGATATCTCGATTTCAATATTTATTATTTTTCATTCTTTTTTAATTTTTACCATGTGTCATATAAACATTTTGTGCATAATACAGAATAATAATACGTATATTAACCTTTGTTGACTAACTTAGTCTTATACTATAATTTGTGACTTTAGTCTTGTCCAGATTTTGTGAACTTTGACACATTTGAAAAAAATATTTAATTGCCGAGGGGATTGTTTTAACATTATTACACATAAATGTAACTTTTATATTACAAAAATACCGAAACACATTTAAAGAAAGTATTTACAAAGACGACACGTTTTACAGCTTACTGTGCGTTCAAGAAATCAGAATGTCTAAAGATTGTATTAAAATAATACTGGATAATAGCTGTTTCGAAACATACTTACTCCCACACTTTGAAAATGGTATTGAATTATTTTTTATTATTCAGAACGCAGTGGAGAAAAAAACTGCAAACAATGCAAAGGATTGACACTACGAAAGCATGCACATAAATGTATAATACTTATAATGTGTAGAAAATTAATGCAGGTATATTTAGATTCAATAGCCTAACTTGGCTATTAATTTTTCAACACTCATTAGTGGGGTACAAATGCAGGATTTTTTCTGAATACAGTAGATAATTTTACTAGTGTTTTGGAGATATCCGAGTTCACTTACAAACCACTAATTCAACGATACAGGCAAGATAAAACGACTGGCAAATACATTTACTGGCAGTTAAATTATTATGTAAAGGTGTAAACACCAAAAAATAAAGTAAGTATATTATAATAATAATAATTGTAAACATCACAAAAGGACATAAAACTAGGTAAAAGAATTGAACTAGAGTCTTGTGACATTATTATGCTAGGTAGTGACTTCTTTGGAAGAGCTTCGACTATTCAGTAGAAAGTACAAGGAACGTAATATCTATGATTTTTCTTTTTCACATTTTAAATGGAAGCACCGTATATTAAAATGTTTGCACATTTCACGCACCTGTAAAAGACAGATATATTAGAAATAATAAAATTTTTACATTCTTGAAAACCAGTTAATATTTTTGTGTCATAAACAACCAGAATGACAACGAAAAATAAATTGAAATTTGTGCAAATATCATAAGATTTAAAAATGAAAAATAATTTGTTCAAGGAATAAATTATGTTCTTAGCTGGATTTTAATATCTTTTGTTTATTTTACTTATTTATTATTTAAATAATTATATTTACCACACTAGATCCGTAGTGTATGTGTGCGAGAGTTGAGGCAACAGTAACCGAGTACAGAAGGAACAGCTCAATATAGGAAGGAACTTGTACCATCAGAACAAAAAATGTTACAAGGCAAAACGGGTAAAGAAGTGGGTTGAATATTTCACATCTGGTGTTGCTCATTTGTGAGACAATCAGGCGACACTGAAAAGTTCAATCAGAAAACACATAATGAAATTTCATGTTATCAACTAATTTTCAATAGTTATTAGAGGTGTTGATTAGGAAATGTATAACTAGTATTAAATAAAGCAGAATAAATTTGTTTTAGCGCAGTAAATCTTTTATGAATAAGTGGTGCTTAATAATCATATTCTTCTTCTTCTTAATTGTTTGCTCTTGACAAAGCAGTCGTGGTTGCAGCGGTAGGGGAGAAGCATGTCGCCAGAATTCGCTTCCATCTGTCTGTCTCCAGCACTTCTGGAGAGATACTCCCGTCGCCTTTGTCACCAAGTCAGTCCATCTCGTTGGGCTCCTTCCACGGGACCGAGACCCTTCGACCAGTCCCTGCACCACCAATTTTTCCATGGTGCCTGGTCACCTTGTGAGGTGACCGAAGTACTGAGAACATGTAGCCGCACAATGGAAGATAGACGCTGTTAAATCCCCAATTCTTAAAGAATTGAAACATTTGTAGTGTGGGCGGTCCATGAAATCTGTGGCATTTTGCGCCAGCCCTACATTCCAAGAGCATCTATCTTCTTTTGCTTACGATCTCTCAAGGTCCAAGTTTCCGCGGCGTAAAGGAATATTGGAAAAATCACAGTTTAAACTTAATAGTAGGTACTTACATTTATATTAGAAAATATGGTTCCAGTAAGAACGTAGAATGTTCTAGGGTCATTGTGGATGATATTGTTGGGAGAGTAGGTGACCCACAGAGTGCTGACTATGAAGAATATTGCTAGGGGGACCAGAGGTCGTATTGCTTCCGGGAAACTTCTCATTTTACCCGTTTTGTCTCTATACGATCTGCAACACAGAAAACTCAAGGTAAGCGAGAGCCAATATTATTAGGTTTTTTTTTTAAAAAAATAATTTTATATCACCATTACATAAACATACATAGAAAACTTATGTGAATTATACAAAATAAAAAACTTAACGCTTGGTGAGAGACAAAATTCTGTAATGTATAGGATTGAAATAAATGCCGAGTTATTGTCTACACAATACAAAAAACACATTAAGGTTATAACTAAATTTACGTAGCAATAAGATTGATATAATTTTTTTTTAATCACATATACAGATATGCATGACAGTGATGAAGCTCTGAACTTCCAATCAGACGATTTTCTATAAGGAATATTTGGTGTTGGGGTGGTTAAAATAATAATAACAATAAACATAAGGAACCCTGATTGTTTACCTATTTTCCGAAGATTAACAGAGAATTAAATAAACTAGGTAAAAAATGCATTTCATATATTACAAATTGGTCATAAAGATTAATAATCGCACCTACATATTACATCGTACAAATAAGCCCTTATGGCTAAGGGCTTCTTTCTTAAACCTGACTTGTATAATATTTCCTGGAGAAAATTTCAAAAAGAAGAAATATAGATGTACATACTTGTAAATATTCCATAGTATCACAGTTTGACTAGAGATGACAGCTGAGAAGTACAGGGTAAACTCAAACAGCAGGCCGGGGGTTACTCCTCCCGGGAGCTGGACGTCCCAGGCTTTGGGGCCGGTTATCGCCGTCACCAGGAGGACCAGCACTACACCCTGGGATTTTAATAATACATTTTCACTCTTATACACATACAAAAATAAAAATAATTAATGAAATAGAATCCATTTATTCCATATGGAGAGCGGAAATGAAGTACAGACAGTAAGGTAGGCATAGTTAAAATGCATTTATGGAGTAATAAAACTCATCATCATCACACCGTATCCGCTTCCTATGTGGGGCATATGGATTCCAAAAACTGCCTCCAGGCCAAGCGATCGGCCGCCACCTCCCGTGCATCCTCCCAAGTCAATCCCGCAGATCAGACGCAAACTGCCGACAAATTGTCAACAGTGGACGACCAGGACACCGAGAACCTGATGCCTTGCAAAATAGGCAAGCATCACACCTTTATGGTTGCGAGACATGGCACCTAATCAGGGCCCAAAATAGCAGACTACTGAGTTTTGAGAATAGAAGTCTTAGAAGAATATTAGGTGTGCGGTGGTTTGTCTTTGTAAGGAACACAGAGGGGAGGCAACCCTTGGTATCTACTGTCATCCGGCGAAGGCGTTTCAGGTGGCTACGCCGTATACTACGTGTTAAAACTACAAAAATTTCTCACAATCATGGTGAAGTCGTATCCCCAGGGCAGGAACATGACCCCTGTGTTGTACTTCTCCCAGTGCGTGAGGTAGAAGTTGAGGCAGATGTTCCAGATGACGAAGTACATGCGCAGCGGCGTGATAGCGTTCCTGCCGAAGATGCTGTACATGCACGTGGGGATCAGCACCGCCGTGTACGAGTCCAGCCCGTGGTCGAACAGCTCGCCCAGCGGGCCGCTGCTCTTGGTTCTGCGGGCCTGCTTGCCGTCCATGCCGTCTAAAATGGATTTAGGAGGGATATTGTTTTTAATTTAGCTAGCGATAAAATTTTACAATGTTGCAGCTGGTGCAAACGCTGACATTGTTTTTATACAGTTGCTTTGTCATGTGTTGGTACTAGCTATGTCATTGTAAAAAATACATTGAAATAATCAAGATTCACTGCACTTGGTGTATCAATGCAGTGCCTTATGCACCATTAGGTGCGGATATGTTAAAAACTAGTATAGTACAGTTTATCAATATCAACGGGTTTACTGCCAGCTTTGCAAATTGGTGTAGAGGAAATTCTAAATGAACATGTTTGAGCTCTTTTGGCCTCTCTCATTAACAATTTCTATTTTATGTTAGCACTGAGCTCTAAATCTTAAAAATTCTAAAAGAAAATTAAAAATATTAAAATCATTTTAGGTTGATAGTTTACCAGATATCCATGTATTATTTAGATACAAAAATAGAATACAATAATTCGAGTAGATATCTATGAATGTCCAAATCCTTGGACACAAACAATGATAGGATTAATTTTTGAAATAAATCAATACAATATTTATAACTCAAAGTTTTTAGTAAATAGTTATTTCAAGAAAGCTATTAGGATGTACAGTAATAACAGGTTTTGTGATGAAATTCCTCAACAAAATGTAATTATTTCAGTGCAAATAATGTATGGAGTGAGAATAGTTAATAATGTACTTACTTACCCAAAGTGTAGGCCAAAAAACAGGCTAACAGAAGTTAAGGCCCAAGCCCAACATGGTACGTAATCATCTGGCGAGTTGCTGTCACTGTTGCCATAAAATCCGTAGTCGTACCACGAAAATATAAAGAAGTTCATTACAGTTAGAAGGAACCCTGTGAAGGTCAATACATTCGCTGCCACCCATTTTGGACAAAACTGCAAAACAATCAACAAAAAACTGGTTATTCAATATAAGCAAAAAATGTTAAAAATGTACCTACACATACAAATCCATCCATGACATTTTTTACAGTTACAGTTTAAAAAAAACTTTCTAATAAGTATCCCTATTATGCTCTAGTAATAAAAATACATATGTCGTAACAAATATATTGAATATTTACAAACAAGAGTGAAATTATCGTGAAAACAAATCGAATTTCGTAATCGAAATTTCTTCGTCAATAAAAAAAAGGTTGGCGATTTTACAAGATATGATTATGTACTATAAATTAATGTCTCAAAAAGTGTTTAATAAGTCAAAGTTAATAAAATAGCAATAAAAAAGGTTTTCGGGTACGTAATAAAAAGTGCTAGGGGTAAATTGGTTTTTAAGTTGGCGTCCTGATTTGAATTGGATAAGGAAGGAAGTGTAGAATAATGACACAAAAAGGGGAAATTATGCCACGGGGCGTTTTAACTCACTTTAGAATAGGGTGGTCGGTTATATGTACCTATACCTAATATTGAGAACTAAATAGTCAGGCAAAAATAGGAGTACCTACTTTTAAATTAATATAATTTAAGATTACGAGAGTATTTAAGATAAATAATTAAAATATTACTTGTTTTAAAAATAAATTTTTAATGTTATACAATACGTAATCTAAGAAATGTAGGTACAAAATAAGTATGTATTTTTATTGAATACTATGCTAATATAATCAACCACTGTACAAATAAAAATTATCGTAAAAATATTTCTGGAATCTAATTAAAATAAAAACTATAAAGTCGCACCTTTAGGACGAAAACGACCTAATTCATAAAAAGGATTCCATATGCTCCACATAGGGAGCGGATATGGTATGATGATGATGATGAATAATTTCTGAAAATATTACCTTGTATGTTTCGAATCCTGCCAATTTTTCTTTTGACAAATATCCGGTATCCATTGTGGAGATTCATGAACGGATTACTAAAATCTGAAAAAAAAGAAAGATGGCGATAATAGAATTTTAAAAGTTTGAATAAAAAAAAAAATTTAAAAAAAAATATTTGACGTTGTCTTGACCGGGCTGAGTTTTCGAGGTCGAAATCGTATTCTGTTAGGTTATTAGAAATATTGTCTAGAGTCTAGACCACTATCGAAAATTGATAAAGGTTAACCCATGAAATAATAAATGGGAAAGGAAATAAAGATTAACAGCCATATCTCTTGTTTGTACAAAAGCAAAATATTTAGCTGACAGAGAAATATTCTAAAAGAATATTTTTGCCGAGCAATAAGAACAATATTTTTTAATAAATACTAAACATAATACTAAATACATAATATTTCAGTGGTCATAATATCTCCAAATGACAAACTTCTTTCATAGCGACTGAAGCATTTTCGGTACTAAAATCGAGTTTTCTGTATGGGAATCGTGATATTTTACTAAAATATGTATTAGGCAAATTGCTGCATAGAACATACATAGCATCTTGAGGATCTATTACATGAAGGCAAGATGATCAGTCTAGGTTTCAGTGGCAGTCTAAGATATCAGATAAGAATATTTGTTTACGTAAGAAACTGCATTAAAAGATCATAATATCATCAGACATCGAAGCAGAGACCTCAACATGGTTGTCCAGCATGATAACCACTAAACTACGATGCGGACATCAATACTTGAACGATATTTGTGGGTATAGAAAGTATTATGGTTATAGTTATGTAATGCGAGTAGGTATGTAGGTATACAGATCTGTTAAAAGGTTTTCCAATGTAGGATGGCCACATAAAAAAATATAATTCGGTGAATATTAAATCAGCATGGCACGGTAAAATCTCTCGTTACTTTGATGTTGGTAAAGTGGAGCGGAGTGGGTGAGCTGTGTGCTAATTTCCATTGGAGAAAATTATGCACAGCAAGTTTTGATAGGATTAGATAAATATTATGTATTATTGCAAGAGCACTAGTTTTATTTGGACGTCTACACAGGATTAAAACACTTTGAAAGAAAAACTTGTGCAAACTTTAACTACGAGCAAAAGCTTGGACTAATTAAAAAAAACCTCATACCCAAGCACTTGCCAAGTATCCAGAGGCTAGCTGAGAAATAATTACCTATAATATTCAACATTTTCGGCGTGTTCAAATACTAAGACTTGTACACAAATCTGGATTTATCCAAGGTAGGTACATATTTAATTTTATATCCCTACAGAATCATCTCTGTAGGGATATAAAATGAAATATATACCTATAATATTGTATAACAGTCCTTATTTCTGAAGTTTGGGGAACTAAAATAGTGGGATATCAATAATTAATTATTTTATTTATCATTTGTTTATTTTTCTCATGTCCGCCTCATAGCGTAGTGGTAGCGTATTTGGCTATCGTGCATGAGGTCGAGGGTTCGATTCCCGTAGGGATCAACATGAAATATTTATTTACATGCTATTTTCATTTTAATATTTCATGGGTGATACCTTGGACTGAAATGAAGCGTAAGACTGATTATCCTACCTTCATGTAATAAAAATGATCAAGATACGCTGCACTTGGTGTACCAATGCAGTGCCCTATGCACCATTAGGTGCGGATAAAGGAAAGTAGTAGTAGTAATTTTCTAAATTGTTAAAACCAGTTTATTTTGGTTCCTATTTTCATGTTCTAATACTTTTAATAGATGAAGCTAAATTGCATAGAGATAATTTTAATATTATCTTAAAGTGAATTTAAAAGCCGTTTTCCGATTTAAATTGATTGCGTGATACTCAATAAACTATGGAAAATATGCAAATAAAAGTGTAATACACTCATTGATTAGGGAAATTGTATTTTATACTTTTAAGTACTTACTAGGTACCTACCAAGCACTTTAACTTCTTCATACCATATCCGCTCCCTATGTGGAGCATATGGAATCCACAAACAGCCTCCAGGCCAAGCGATCGGCCGCCAGCTCCCGTGCATCCTCCCAAGTCATGTCCACGTCCCGCAGCTCTGACGCAAGCTGCCGACGAATTGTCAACAGTGGACGACCAGGACGCCGAGAACCTGATGCCTTGTAAAGTAGGCAAGCAAGGTTAAGGCTCTCGGGAGGCGTACGTAGTATATGGCCTAGCCAGCCGAAACGCCTTCACCAGATGACAGTAGATACCAAGGGTTGCTGTGTCCGTTGCATCACCTCTGTGTTCCTTACAAAGTCAAACCACCGCACGTCTAAAAATTCTTCTAAGAATTTAACTTTAACTACCTACTTTTAAAAGTATTTTCTCCGTCAAAACTAAAACTAGGATAAAGAAAAAATACGAAAGGTATTAACTATCATATAAACGGTGAATAAAGAATCTTAAGAAATGAAGCCCCACATTTCTTAATTTCGAAGTAAGTAGGTACCTACGAAAATACCATTTCGCATAAGGAGAAACAATTCGCGTCTCTAAAATACGGACCCTAATTACGCAATTTAAAATGATTAAAAGAAATTTGGCCACAAAAAACAAAATAATTTTTCATTTAATGCACTCAAACCATTAGGGCTAGGGTAAATGATATCCACACTTTTACGAGCTTTTCGCAAAAAATAATATCATAAAGAGGATCGTATTATTTCTAAGACAGAGATGATGAAACGGTTTAAGAATTAAGGTGGCGGATACAAGAAATAATATTATTCCATTTTATTTATATTATGTTACACGTAATGTTTTTCATTGAGAATATTTTGAAATCGATGTATTTTGTAATTTGATTAGAGTTTTTGTATCAAATATCTATGTATTTCTTTGTGGTATCTGGTTGCCCGCCGAATGAACAACTATTCAGTCAGCCTATGATCGGAAAAAAAAAATGAAATATTTTTTAAAACTCGTAAAACACTTTGATATATTATGATTTTTATTCTATGTATTTTTCATAAATATTTTATTCAATACTCGGTGGATAAAAAAAAATAAAAAAAAACATTTTTTAATTTTGATACATCATTTGTACATATTATGTAGATGCAAAAACGCACGTTTTTGGCGGTTCTAGTAGAGAAAAATGTAATAAAATACGTTGATTTTTCCCTTTACATCAAATTGTAATTAATTGTTGGGTATAAACTAGTAAGGAATTCATTACAATGAAAAAAATGTTGAAAAGTTGCTAATATAAATTGCAGATTGTATTGTGTTATCGTGCAGTGCACTGCATTCCATCAGTTGTGCAGGAAACAAATCGTATTCTTGTTAAATAACCTGACATAATGGCTTCGATTCACTTCAATACCCCCCCGTGCATAAATTAACATAATTATTTATATATTTTTAGATTCCGGAGAAATAACCCAAACAATAGTCGATATTATAAATTATGTGAAACTAATTCCATACTATAAAGTTTATGTTAGAAGCACTCATTTTTTATGTAGTTATGCATATTAAAAAAAAAAAAAAATAAAAAAAAAACGCTCTATACTAGTAGGTACAATTTAAAAAAAAAGTAATAGGTAGTTTAATTTTAAATTTGAAACTTTGGTTATAGTTGAGTAAATATATGGCTGGAATTCCAGTTTATACTCGGTCAAAATAAAATGCCGACTCTTTAATTCCTGCATTGTGCCGGTGCTCCTTAATGGATGCGAATCCTGGCACATCACAGAGGCTCAGAATGCTCTCTTGTTGAGTGAGAATATGTGTCTGAGAAGGGTTCTAGGCATTCGGTGGTTTGACTTCATAACCCACGCTTAAGTTAGGGGAACGGACGCAGCTACCTCCAATAACTGGAGTCGTGAAGATGAACTCCGGATGCCTCGGGAGAGCCTGAACCCGAGCTGCCTCTTCTTTACGCCTGCAGGATCCCGCCGTTCTGGCAGACCGTCGATGACCATCCTACGGATGTATTGGGCGAAGCTGATAGATGCGGGCCTGACGTGGGAGGAGGCGAGAGAGCTGGCTGGTGACAGGGTCTCCTGGAGGGATCTAGTGATGTCCACATAATCCACATAGGAGCGAACGTGGCGAAAGAAGAAGAAGAAGAAATATATGGCTTTAGATTGCAAGACACGTCAGTAAATTGGTTTTTATATTATTGTGTTCCTATTTTACTAAGCATTTTTCGTGATTTGTATTTTTATGAGAGTTGGATCCTGAGAAATTTCTAAATTTGCTATTTTACGCTAAACAATTAATACTTATATCAAGGACACCTTACAATAAATTATGGTACACAAGAAATCCCTAGTTTTAGGTATAAGTGTATAAAACGAGACTTGAAGAGATTTGAAATATTCAATATTTACTCTATATTTATTTTTTCCGGGGATTATCATTGCTGTAGTTAAATCGCTTTAAAAGAAGCCATTATGTACAAAATCACCAGTTTTCGGTCACCATTAAAATGCGATTTTATATTATATTCTAACATTATCCTCCGAAGTGCAATTAATGCAACCTACTCCATACAAACATATTTATATTGACTGGTCTATTAGATAAATCGATACATGTATTGGAAGTTAGTATTGTATCACCAAATAGTATAAAGGAATCGTCAGTTAACATAACGCTTAACATATTCAGATAGTAGAAATAATCACAGAAGAAAACCCAACGCAAATTAATAGATACTGATCATAATGTATTCATAAAAAATAAATGTTTCTGAAAACATCTGAATCGACATTATGTCAGGAAGCAAAAAAAGCTTGTTTGAAATAACGAAATATTTTCCTTGTATTTAAGGTGCTTAGAGTATCAAAAGATGCTCCAAAAAGGTTTAGATTGACCTTCAACAACATATTTTCTTTTTTGTATCGTAACAAACTTCATAAAGTTACAAGGAAAATAAAGAATCATAATTTGTGATGTAAATGTGTTTTAATCTGTCATAAGCAACTTTGACTGGGAGATCGTTGCGTTGCAATGGTGTTGTTATTCTGAAGTTTTATTTTTAATTATTTTTATTTTCATTTATTCAGGAAACATATGGTATAATATTAATTAAACATAATAGTAGTAAATATATATAAATGGATCAGTTAAGTTTCCATAATATGTAAAATATTATTCTAAATATTATTTAGATAATTTTTTTACTAAGTTGAGGTAAACTAAGGTAGAAATAAAGAATCAATAAAACTGAAATATGATATTAAAAATTATCATTGATAGTAAAAATTATATTAAATAATATATGAATATAGACAATTGATCAACTAAAAATAAAGTTCAAATAAGGGATAAATTCCACATGTTTTTAGCACAATTTTAAGGTATTTATAGATAGTAGTTATCTAACAAATTCACATAATACGCGGGTGTTCAGTATTAAACCTTAGGTAAACACACTAATCCGAAATAAGCGAGTTATATCTACTAATTTATGTAATCTGTTATACGACAACTATTTGTTTAACCTAAATTCATGTGAGTTTATTTAGTAATAGTGTTATTGTTCAACAACAATGCATAATATTTATGTAATAATACCTTATTAATTACGTTTACTTCTTCTAGTCAAACTTCACGTCTGATTTATCGTAAAAAGACTTTTGTTTAGAAATATCGAGACTCACAATTGATTTAAAATTTTAGCTAGAAGTAACTAATCTTTTATAAATCTGTGCAAGTAAGCATGTACACAATGATAGATATTATCACCGCGCAGTCACTTTATTCTCCCATGAAATAAAATTATGTAGAGAGGATAAAACGATTGTCTTTGGTTCATTCTTAAATATTTATATCCAATGCCAGCATAAGAGAGAAGGCATGTAATATTACTATCATTATTATGTTTTGTAAATAATGATATGTTAACAACGATGCATAAACAGGTATGCAGATTTTTACATTTTTAGAGCATTGTTTAAGGTGTATTTAACTAACTAACCATCACGCCATTTCCCCGTAGGGGTAGGCAGAGAGGATAGAACGCCATACCACTCTGTCCTGACATATTTCCTTTGTATCTTCTCATGCACATACGCCGATTATTCCGACTTTTCACATGTCCACTTTCAAGTACTTGACGTACTTGGTCATGCCACGTCTTTCTAGGCCTTCCTCGGCTTCTACATACAGGCACACTTGCATTTAAACTTCTTTTAGCCGTTCTTTCATCACTCGTTCGCTCCACATGACCAAACCATCGTAAAAGCCCTTTCTTCATTTTGTCGATAGTGCTTATCTCAGCCTTGCACTCTGCTCTAATTTCGACATTTGTACACCTGTCATACATAGTCTTACCACACATTTATTGATTTATTTCTTATTTATTACAAATATAATTTTACAGTTTGGAATGATTGTTCGCCTGAGAGATCGCATTTCAACAGCATTCTGTCTACTTTCATCCTTCTTAATTTAATTAAATTTCATTTCATTTCATTTTAACATTTTCAAAAATAAGTTAAGACGTTTTGATCAGGCCAACGAACTCCCTCGTATGTTACATTTTATTTGTTGAACTTAACTTACACACGCGGCTCTTAAAACAATAATTTGTTTTGATAGATTAATATGTGTTATCCGCCAAGGTTTGGACCAATCACGCCAGAGGACGTCATCTACTCTTCGCAGTGTAATTTATTCATTGTTTGTATTTAAATAGTAATATTATTATTTTTATACCGCGTGTTTACCTTAAGATAACGCGAGAAAAACTATGAACATCGCGCAGGGATTACAATGAAAAGTTTACAGTGCAACTTACATTGTTATAAAAACATTGAATATTTCTTTGTATGAAATCATTAATTTTCCATTATCAAAATACAGAAGATACAAATGGATTACGCCATAATAATATAGTAAATCGGATGCAGAGAAGTGGCAAGTTGGTGCACGAAAACGTTAATCTCTTCAAATAAAGCATGTTAAGATTTTTTGTAATCAATTATATAATTATTAAATTTAATATATATTGCATTATGTAAATTTTTTGGATTAAAAGTCCTTCTAGGCCTTTAAAATGCATACAATAAAATATAATAATGAAATTTTGTTTTTATTTTTGAGCGTTTTCTTTAGATTTTTATGTTTTTCTATATACTTGCATACTAACTTGAAACATGAATAAGTTTTCAGTGAGAGTACTAAATTAATATTTGTGATTTTTTAGTAATGAGACGCCATTTTTTAGTTCAAGCATTTTTTATCATACAAACATGGCACCCGTTTTGTTTGGATATATTAACTGATTTATAAAACTCGTAAAACTGTCGAGCAGTAAATTACATTTTAAATCAAGTTCAAATAATATGTTATTAAGTTAAATGTAAAAATAATCCTTAGCAATTGCCGACGGGGGGATGCCAATACCGCTACAAAATGCTGTTACTTCGACAGTCGACAAAAAAAGCGATATCGAAAAAAATTCCACCGTCATGCAGTTCACAGCAAAACACGCCGATTTAGCATCGAAATAAAAAAAAATCGGTATACTTTACACCTCTAGACGTAGATTTTAAAACGATACATACATAAACCATCACGATAAATAAGCAAGACATTCATAATAAAGTATTCAATTTCGAAAAATAAAAATCGCAATATGGACCCAATTATCTACATCGCAGTTGTGCCACGTATTATATGATGGTATTCGGTATATTACGACAAGACTTTACCAATTAAGCGTCATACGCGTCACAACTGCGATACATACATATCGATAAAGTTACGTTCGTAATCTGGGCCCTGGAACATCGACCGAATGTAATCAGATTATTAGGGTCCTTTTTTGCAACACCTCCAATCCCTTTTATTAGATTTTCCTTGGCGCAGATATCTATCTGTTTACAGTAATAATATGTGTAAAATAATCAAAACTAACCTCGAGTGATTGTTGGATCAGCATTAAAATTCAGACTACGGATATCCATGTTTATTTTGAAATGTATTTTCTACATTGGTATATTAATTATTTTCAAGCTAATTTATTATATCATTAATACTGAAAGCAATAACTTTGTGGTCAAACATAACTTACTGGTTCAGACGTTAGCGTTACTTGCAAAAGTAGGTGAGTGGTTATTTACAAATAGTAATTTATTTATAAACACTTGTATTAGTCGATACATGAGGCCAGTCCGCCAGTGTTAGGAATATTTATCATTATTATTATAGTGATTCCTCCAAGGAAATATTGGTGTTTTCAAAATTATATTCCAGATTTATTGACAGCAACAAAGCTTCGAAAAAACACCACTCATTAAACATGCTTCAAATATTTTCTAGAGAAACACCGTATCAATTTTTGAAAAAGGTATACATTCCCAAGAAAAAAAGGACTTGAAAATAGTACCTAAATGATTGTGCAATGACGCAAAAGTGCTTAATTGGAAATTGAAATATTACTTTTCGTTAGAATAATATCTTATTTGTATTTAAAAAACGTCAGAAACTGCATAGTTATATTATTTTAAGAGAAGATCTTATTTGAGAAAATTAAAAAAATAGTACAATAATAAAATTAATATTTCATGTGTCATTTGGACTTGTACTGAAGCGTAAGACTGATCAATCTGATCATCCAACCTTAATGTAATAAAATGATCAAGTTACACTGCACTTGGTGTACCAATGCAGTGCCCTATGCACCATTGGGTGCGGATAAGGGAAAGTAGCAGGTAGTAGTAGTATAAAATTAAAAACGCTGGACCAGGTTTAGATTTTTCAAAGAAATTCTAATCCCTACAACAGTAAATTTTATGTACATTATTTTTTTTTTATACACATAATTTTACTTGTCCTGATAACGTGAAAACAGGATGATCAGTCTTACGCTTCAGTAGTAAAAATCTAGAAACCGTAGAAAAGCAGATACAAAGTAATTAGGAATCACTCGTAAGAGCTGATCAAACGCGAGATTTTAAATTCCTGTGTAAATTGAAAACTGGCATCATATGGCATTTTGCCAAATATACGTTCATTCACTGAAAATAGTATTTCATATGGTTTTGTGGGTAAACGCGCGCAGGCGCCATGTTTTTTTTCCTAGAAAGGTCAGAGGTTATGCCGTATCGATAAAATAGTATCTTTATCTCCAAACTGCTGGATACTCGTTATTCCGAAATATTTATATTTACAGAACAAGTCAATAATTACGTTATCTTTACATCCTGGACGATACCCTTGAATGAAATCATAAATATTCAACATTATTAGTTTGTATTCGCCTTATGTTACTATTACGAATAAGTTTATTCGAAATGCAAATGGGAGCAGGGACAACATAAACATACCAGGAAAACGACGATATATAAAAAACAATTGAATACACAAAATTATTCACCGTTGAATAAATTTAAAAAAAAGTAGGTGTAGGTGAAAAATTATTGTAAACAAAAGAATTAAAAATAAGAGTGAAAAATCGTATAAATATTTATTATTAATATTTACGGATAAACAATCAAATACAAGTTTCATATAAAAGTCACATTTTCTGCCTAAATGCCATTTTAAATAGAATTTTATTAAAATAACGTGTAGAATTTTTCCTACTTCATGATATTCATTTGTTTTATAAACAAAAAAAACATTTGAGATCACGGGTAACAAACTCTTTTGTTGCACACGTAGTAAATGCACGTTTTTAATGAATTATAAGCAATACTTACGTTTAATAAAATCCGAAAAGTAGCTTCAGAATAACTCAAAATAAAAAATGTGATTTAAGGTTATATCCTCTAAATTGTCTGTCATTATGAATGAACATTAACCGTATACCGTGTAAAACACGTATTAACTTCAACCTATTTAGTAACTATAATATATGTGGAACAAGATTTCACTTTATCAAAATATTCTTACACAAAAAAAATACAATAATGGAAAACGTAAAATGCACAACACCGACTTTTACAAGCGGCTTCGATTGACAGATTGTTTTGTCAGATGTCAGATTTAGCGCGCACCAATGAGCGCACATTGGCCTCCCATTGGTCAAAAGTTTTTAAAGCAGAGCTCTCTAGCGACGAATATCGACACTATGAAAGTTTAAAATGGAAATTGGACAAAAAATATAGAACCCTACCATCTTGATTAATGAATTAAAATGTGTTGAAATAAGAACTAATCCTACCATAACATAAAAAGTCTGTACTTTTTAATTTTTGAAAAATAATTTTGTAAATAAACCAACGAATCCTTTCACAACAAAGAAAAGCATTTCACAACATTCGTACAAGAATCTACTTTGGATCCAGATAGTTTAAAATATTATGTATGTATTTACAGAGACCTGCTTACCTAAGTAAAAAAGCCCACGACTCGTGCAATAACAATTTTTTAAAATATTTTGTTATATTTCTACACAAATTTTATTTGCTTCGTCTCATTTTTGTAAAATTAAATTTATTATGATTCCAAACAAATCCGACAGATGGCGATACTATAGCAAAAATCCCCTTTTATTTTTTTTATGACGTTTTTCCTCGTGCATAAATACTATTTCTAGCGAAAATATTTCGGCAAAATAAATATCAAACAGTTTTTAGGTAGGTATTTATATTTTCCCGTTATTTCGTCAAAAATGACGTACATTATACATCTTTAAATGCTTAAATGTGGATTTTCATATAAAAGAAATTATTCAGATTCACTGCTCTTGGTGTACCTACCTACCTACCTACCAAAGCAGTGCGCTATGCACTATTAGGTGCGGATAGCGGAAAATATGTAGTAGTAGATTGAAGAAATTATTTTATGACAGAATAATCGACGTGAGTGCATGAGAAGATGTATGAATGTGGAGGAAGCAAGAGAAGTGTGCCAGGACAGAGTGGTGTGGCGTTTTAACTTCTCTGTCTAAATGGCGTGATGGTTAGTTAGTTAATTATAGAAAACATTTACTATTATAATTAAATTGGACCGGGTTATGGTTTAGTGGTAGCGTCGCAGACTCCGGATTGGAATCAATAGGTTCGAATTCCACTCCAGCGCAACTTGTTACCTGCTTTCTGGTTATTTAACACTATTTGAAGTAGCCCCAAATAAAAAATATTTATAGATATATCATAAGAACTCACATGCTTTTTTTATCAAAAAAATATCATACTATGATTTTTTTTTCACATATTAAAAAACTACACACTTAACATGTCTCTGCTTCTCTGCATGTAATGAAATGATTGTTTCGTGTAAATTGAAAGGGCTGTTTCATTGATAAACTTACAGCATTTTTATTGGTTTTTAGAAGCTTCAGATTATCAATAATCCACATGTTATAAATGAAATATAATACGCATGTTGTGTTTGAAAGACAACATATAAAATACAGTTTTATCCAATTTCATACAGTAAAACAACGAAATTTTGAAACGTTACAAGCGATGTTTTTGCCGGCCTAGACTCCACTGTTTTGCTGTTTACAAACGTAGGCAGAGAGGATAGAACGCCATACCACTCTGTCCTGGCAGACTTCCTTTGCTTCTCTACATTCATACATCTTCTCATGCACATACGCCGATTATTCCGACTTTTCACATGACCACTTTCAAGTACTTGACGTACTTGGTCATGCCGTGTCTTTCTCGGCCTTCCGCGGCTTCTACATCCAGGCACACTTGCATTTAAACTTCTTTTAGCCGTTCTTGTATCACTCATTCGCTCCACATGACCGAACCATCGTAAAAGGTTAATTTTGTGGATAATGCTTATCTCAGCCTTGCACTCTGCTCTAATTTCGACATTTGTATACCTATCATACATAGTCTTACCACACATTCGCCTGAGAAATCGCATTTCCACAGCATTCAGTCTACTTTCATCCAGTACTTACAATCAAACACCCTTTGGATTTTGTGTCTTTTTGGTTAGCGCTGTTGTGTTTTCGGGTTCGTGCGTTTTCTGGTATTAAGTTTATTAAGTATTACATATAAGTAGAAGTTTGTTATCACGAGATGTTTCAGGCTATCGCAGCCTCTGTTACAGCTGTTGGGACTTATCTCAAAAAACATTTTCAATGGGTCGGCTCAATCTTAACCTATGTGAGATAAAATTTTAACATTTAAAGCATTGGTAGCGGTACAGAGGAATTATAACAAGAATATAAGTATTCATTAAATAATGTATGTTTAAAACCGTTGACAAACTCAAGCTTCTCGTTAACGAATAAATAATTTTGAAATATATTGAAGTACGTATGTATTTTAAGTTTTGTACTATATGTATTTTATGCAAAGTTTGTATATTTCATGTATTTTTATAAATATTTGGAAAAATAATAAAATTTACAATTAACATTTCAACAGAGACAGACATGCCGATGACAGGTCATAAGCCCTGTAAGCGCTTAGATAATCCATATTCGTTTTCAGAGCTTTTCTGTCTCTCTTAGTATTACTATCACACATTTGAATTTTTTGAGTTGTTTTAGAATAGAAATAGGCCATAGTCATTCATGTCCTTTAGTGCTTTTCTTTAGCACACAATATTATTTTAGGTTGAAATTTTCACGTATCTTGAAATACAATGAATAATGCACTAACTATCGCAGAATGGAAATGGCTAGAAATATTTTTCAAATTACCGTAAAGTGGAATATAAAAGTTACGACTTCTTGGAACTCCACCCTGTCTCATTCGTTCTCAAAGGAATCTAATTTATTACGTTATCGTTCCTATGTCAAACTTTCAACACAAATCGGTGTTATAATCAATTATTTAGATATAAATATTATAATATAAGTATTTTATGTCTTTGTTGTAACAAAAATATATGTTTGATTCTAAAACATCGGGAATGGTAACTTTGCTTAAATCTTATTAAAGATAGGACAGCAGGTATAGACACAGGGACAGCACTGAAGGTATGGACATCTTCGGAAGCTCCGTAGATGGGTTCAAGAGAAGGTTGTCCTTGAGATATTTGTGATCACTTTTGCTTTTTATATGTGTGTTATATTTACTTAAGCATTGTGTGTATGTCACATTTTCATAAACATTATGTTTTGGTCATTCGATTAAGCACGATGTGAACAATTTTAAAGGGCAATTGGTCTACCTAGTTATATTTTTATCCTTTTTTGTAATATATTTAGTATCCTTTTGTCTGTTATTGTTCCCTAACAAAATAAAATAAAATAAATAAAAATAAATACCGAAAATGAAAAAATATACACAACTGTTACGCAAAGGATCTCTAATAAAAAAAAAGACAATTAAAAATAAAAAAAATATAATTCTTCATTATAAAATACATTATGGCTGTTCATATTACGTACGTCCTTGAAGAGATTGAATCCATGATAAATTGATAAGGGGTTTATATTATTATACTGTAAAATGAGGTATATTTTGCTTGGCCTGGAGGCAGTTTGTGGAATCCATATGCTCCAAATAGGGAGCGGATACGGTATGATGATGATGATGATGTACAATATATAAGGCAATATTATGCGGTATGTTGTCACCTTCGAACAAGAATTTCAGAGAAGTGACAGACCATACTTGAAAAATGCTACCGTGTCTGAGGTGTCTAGTTACCCACTACGTCATAAATAGGCATCTACGTCATCACTAGACATCTACGTCACACGTTTCATGTATTGGCCTAATTGCTGGAGTTTTTAGACGGTGGAATTTGATAGTAAGTGGTGGTAGGAAGCGTATATTTTTAGAAAATCTAAAAATATGACTAACTAACTAACTAACCATCACGCCATTTCCCCGAAGGGGTAGGCAGAGAGGACAGAACGCCACACCACTCTGTCCTGGCACACTTCTCTTGCTTTCTCCACATTCATACATCTCCTCATGCACGCACGACGTCGATTATTCCGACTTCTTACATGCCCACTTTCAAGCACTTGTTTTACTTGAATGTAGGGAAACGCCCCTTCTGGTGAATTTTTGTTCGAAGGTTGTTAAAATTTTATATTTGATATAAGTCCATGAAAGCATGTTTTCCTACAGTGTATAAAATAAATACGAAAAAAATGCTTAGTTTAAAAATGTATATGAAGCTTACTGCGACTATTTTGACTCGTGTGAACGGCTCCTTACTTGGAGTGAAAAGTTTAAATGACATAAGATAAGAAAGGATCTTAAGATTTGACTATGTAAATTTTCCACGTCTTTGACATGATTTTAAGGTTATTTTTACATTTTGCTCTCAATTTTATGTAAACGAGAGATAACATTTGGCGTCACGTGTCGACGAGCAGCGTTCATTGATGTAATATTCTTATTGTTTGTACTGGCCAGATAATTTAGGCGTTACGAATCGTTAGGTCCCGACTTTTTGTTTCGGTCGTTAAGTGTCAAATGTGAGCTCCCCTCGTAATAATTTTACCGTAGTTTTGATATATTTTTCCCGCCGGGGTTGAGAGGAGAAGAGTGCGTTATGATGCTACCCCTATTAAAATGTTTGAGGGAAACGTCCGGGAGAGGGAAATATATTTGGTCGCGGTCTAAACACGTAAGTTACTGGAAATTTTTAGTCTGTTGGTACTTACCTCTGCCGTCTGCTGTTATATATATATATTTTTTAAAGATTTAGACAAAGTATTTTATTTCAAAATTTTTCAACAAAAAATATTTTTTTGAGGTAGTATTTAAAAAAATATAAAAAAACTTAATTATGTATGTACCCAACTTATAAGAAAGCTATAAAAATATTTTAAAATCCGGGGATACTTCACTTGACGAGGTAGAGCTGTCAAAATTCCACAAAAGTTTTTAGAGGTACAGCAAAGATTATAGAGGTACAGCATAGAAATGGGCAAAGCTGTGATTGGTTGGATTTAAAAAAATCTTAACCTACTGTATAAATTTCGCTTTAAAAAAGCTATTTGATTTAAAATTATTTTATTTAACCTAACTTAACATTAACCTACTGTATAAATATCATAACCTATTATAAAGGATATTGCTTTTAAATAGCTATTTGATTTAAATTATTTTATTAAACCCAACCTATCTTAACCTACTGTATAAATTTCATAACCTATTATCTATGTATTTACCAATAGACTAGGCCTCATAAAAGTTACCTCGTCAAGTGAAGTATCCCCTAAAATCCTGTTAATAAAAATGTCAGAACGTACCCATTTGAACAGTCAGTCTTCAATACATTTTGGGCAAAATATTAACGAATAATTGTGTTTTTTTTTCAACTGCATATATCCATTATTTTCTCTTAAATTTTACAATGTATTTTACAACGTACAGATGTTATGTTATTTTTAAATTGAAAGAATAACCACATTTGACAGCATTCCTCCGACTTCCTGAAAATCTTTCTTCATATTTGTTACAAAATGTTTACTGTTGATGTTGATACAAATAAATAAAACAAGTGTCTTTTTATGATAACCGTTCTTGCAGTTGTACTCCTCATAATAAAATAAAATATCAGTTTTAAATCTCGATTAAATAAACTCGGATAAAATTTTAGTCAAGTCAAGCCTACATTATTAATAATTTAATGTTTTTTGACACACCCCTTTCAAGATTTTCAAGATATATTATGGCGTAGAGCTATATGCACGTTGGAAAGAATAGGGCCACAATTGAAAATTTTTGGTAAATTGACTTAAGTATGCCATCCGATAGAAAATTCTAAGCTCTACTTTTTAAAATAGGGTCCCATTAGCTAAATGTTATAGCAAGTGCCTTAAATATTAGATGTGTCATTTTTGAAATTAGCAAGTTAAATCAATAAGGCTACAACTGATATAAGGTCACATTGCCGTTGTGTCCTTGATTTAACTTTTACTTTCCAATCGCTAGTCGTAAAATATGGCCACAAGTGCTAATTTTTTCTACAAATGTAAATTTATAACTTTTACCATAAAGTTCAATTTAGTTCAATAGTTCAATTTAGTTCAATAGTGCCAAAAAATGTATAAAAATTACCAGCGTCAGATAAAAACTCGATTAACAGTGATTTTTTAAACATTCGAATGCTGTTCACTCGAAATCAATAAATTGCACTTGTGACCATATTATTTCGAATGTGCGTAGGTATATTACTGAATGGTTTCAACATCAATCAAAATCTTTTTTCAATCCATACGTCCCTTAAACCACTTTCTCTGTTAGATCCAGTTAGATAGCGCAGTGGAAAATTCCTATATTTAAAGGGTAGCAGCTGGGAAAATCTTTAATATGTTTAGTGATTGTAAATATCCGAGGAAAAACTATTGAAGAAATACAAGATTCAATTTGGATAAAAAACAGTATTCTTTCTAAACACTTTTAAAAGAAAAAGTCACCAAAACATTGTTTATCGAACCTTTATCAATTTTCAGAATGATTGCTATAATTATCCAGGCATCTTTATTAAATAAACGAATATTGTATGTCTAAAAATTTAGATACAATAACATGGCAGATTACTACTACCATCACTACTCTCTCTATCCGCACCAATGGTGCATAGGGCATTTCATCAATACACAAAGTGCAGAGTGTATTTATCATTTTATTTCATGAAGGTAAGATGGATGATCAGTCTTACGCTTCTGTTCCAGGCCGCGGTATATTAAAATGAAATATTAAAACGAAAATAGCATGTAAATATATATTTAATGTTGCCCACTACGGGAATCGAACCCGCGACCTCATGCACGGTAGCCAAACGCTTTACCACTATGCTACGAGACGGACGTGATTATAACTTTAATATGTGAGCTTTTTAATTTTTAATTATTAGAAATTTTCACGTTTAAGATGCCAGCTCGTTCTTGGTAAAAAAACATAAATGAAAATTAAATAATATATGAATTAGTAATGTTATTGAGATAATAAATACTCTTAAGGAAAACGTAGGATTAAATATTTTATTCTAGATTAATAATTATTATGTTAACGTAATGAAAAAAACCAAATTTATTTATTTTAATCGTTGCAATAATTAAACAATATTTTTCTAAAGTGAAATAATACATATAGACTACATGTTAGTATGTTTAAGTAGCGCCACTTAAAAGAATTAGCAATCTCTAATGCATGCTATGATTTCTAAATAAAAACTGTTTAAATTTCAACTTCCATAGAAAACGTGCATGCATTTTAATGCAAAGTTAGCATGCGAATGATGGATGCGCTTTTCTAATCCCAAATAGTGCATCTATCTTTCTCAAGGGACGCAAAATGGAAGACATAAGAAGAAGAAGAAGAAGACGTATTATATTGCAGGTGATTTATTTTATGGCGAAGTCACCAAACACCAGGGAATGATTGATTATGATGAAAGCGGTTTTCCAACTCACAAGAGGTATTTTGAATGTAAAAAATAACAAAAACCATTTCATTTTACTTCAAAATAAGGCTCTGAAATAAATTCGAGAGCAAAAAGCTATTTTTGATGTAATTTATCAATTGTTAAAAGATGCTAAGTTTTTATTCATTATATCTACGACTTCACATGCAAAAATCTTCAAAATACAGTAGAAGATTCGAAACAAAAAAGATTCGTCATTGACATCTCAACAGAAACAGAGAAGCTCTAGAAAAAAAATACAGATTATTTAGGCGTTTACAGAGCTTCTGACCTCCCATCGGCTGGGTTAAGTGGCCACTTGACATATTACGTTCCCCATTCCGCCTATCATTGAAGATTTAAGATGTCAATAATGATTGATGCAAGCCCGTCACGGGTATAACTCAGTATTTTCACACATGTCACGCGCCATGAAAAATAAATTGATTTTAATGTGTAATAGGTATTACTTAAAATTCATGACGTGACTTTAAAAAGAGCTATTTTTTAATCATGCCCTCAAAAGTTTTCCATTGTAAATATTTTGCGAAATAGTTTTTTTTTCTTCTAAACTGCATAATTATATGTGCTGGTACAAATCTTATACAACACATGTTTATCAAGCAAGCGAGTCAGAAAAAATAAATATGAAAAAATGTTTAAAAATTGTTTAAAAACAAACTCAAATGTGGAAGGTTCTGTATAAATTCAATATATATAGAACTTTTCGAAATTTGTCATATGTACTGTTCTGATCCACCACTAAGTGTAGGGGTGTTACGGAACTTCAAATCCTTCACAAAACCTATCAAATATCCGAAATCATATTAATGAATTTAATTATTTGGATGTTATACAGATGGAATCATTTACAAATGTATATACAACTGTCCAAAATTTGTCATATTATAGTATAGTTATCAGATCATGGGCAAAATGGGGAATGTTGTAATACATCAAGTGGCCACTTAACCCAGCCAATGACATGTCATAAGCCCTGTAAATGCCTAGATAGCCCACGTTCTTTTCCAGAGTTTCTCTGTCTCTGTTGGGATATCAATAATATCAAATAAATAAGGATCCATTTTGTAAAATTGGTATAATTTTTTTGGCATCATTATTTAGGCACAGGAAGAAGTATACACGGAGTATCAAAACTCGTAGTACAATCTGAAAACTGGTGAATCTACATCGTATTTGGGAGTTGATATTGTATTATAACTTTAGAATCTTAGCTATAAATTCTTTTTTCTTGTAAAAGCTTTCAAAAGTACCGCAGATTAAGTAATATTGCACAAATGCTAATTTCGATAAAAATATCTGCGTTATGTAAAAAGAGCGAAAATTTCGTCGTGTCGATTTGTGGAGCTTCTAGGGGAAATTTGTCGAAATTGAATACACCAGTGATTACATTTTTTTAAAAATACTTGATATTTTTTAACCGCCTCAACAGGACAGGAAACCCAATAACAAAAAAGAACGACATCGTAAACACCCAGGCTTGATAAAGATAACTTTTTATTATTACCGTAGGTATATTACAGGAAATTGTAAGTCCAGGAATCGTCACTGCCTGCGTCGAGCCAGAAAACTCAATTTGAAAAAAAAAAATAGATATGAAAGTCATATTGCCATTCAAGCGACGACAAAGTATTCAAATTTGAACATTCTGTGTACATTTTGATATCATCTTTAATATGTTTTATGTATTTATGTCTTGCTTCTTGTTGTACACAAACTGAAATTTGTTTGCCCTTTTGAAATTGCGTATATTCATTGGATGTTTTCCACATTCTTCTTATCTCAGCAAAATGTAATGTAAATTCCCGATGAACGATCGCTTGACCTGAAGAGGGGGTTGAAAACGACAGTTTGCAAAAAAAAGGTTTTATGAAAAATCGACATTATTCGACGTTATTCCTTTTGAATCGAGATGCATATGTAACTCCATATAATACAACCCTGGTAAATGTAAGGATTGTAAAGAAACTTACAAAGAAAATAACTAATGTTTCCCTACTGCTGTTAAGTTGGGCCAACTCTAGTTGGTTTGGGTGATGGAAAATAGCAATTATAATACACAAACCGAGACAGTGGTAGGGGCAATAAAACCTTTTCTTCGCGTACATAACGTAAATTCATCTGTATGACACTAACATTCCATCCCCTCCCCTTTTGTTCCCTAAGCCCTCATCAATTGATCCCTTCTCTTCCATGTCCCTCCATTGAGACCCTGACCGCGGATGCTCGGGTGGATGTCTGGGATGGTGGCCTGGCTAGGCAGTATGCCGGTCTCCATAGCGGGGTTGGTAGTAATTACTAATAAATAATGATCGTGGTAGTAACTTACGTTTCCTTACCACTGTTAATTTGGACCGACTTTGGTTGGTTTGGGTGATGGAAACAATGTCAATTATAGTACTTAAGCCGAGACAGTGGTAAGGGCAATGAAAGTTCGCGTACATCCCGTAAATTTATCAGAAATTTTATTACCCTGACAATCTTAAAATCGCGGTTTAGCTTGTTGAAAAAATCGGTAGAGTCGTGCTGGACTGAAAAAGGACTCAATAATCTTAAAAACATTCTGGAAAAAGGGTGGGGCTTTCATCGTATAAATAATACGTGTTGTTACGTAAACGTGTGTAGTAATTAGTGAAACGATTAGTGGAAATAAATATTTTCATTTAATGTATAAATAGTGTTCAAATAAATAATATATAAACAGTATAAGTATGTACCTGCATGACCTACATACTTGCGCTATACATATATGTATTTTGAACTCAAATTTAATTAGCAGTAATTGATTCTCTTAATGTTGAGTTGAGTTTAGCTATTCCTGACGTAATTATCTCTGTAGTTAACCCATTGACCAGTAACCATGCACAGTACTGATTGATAGCTATAATTCTTGTTGGCTAATTAGTAGCCACTCTGATAGATTATCTATCTAACCCTTTACACCAGCCGCAGTCAAACTTTTGCTGTTTTACGGAGGTCGCAAGATCGCAAGGTCGCAAAAAAAAAACGCGCCTGAAAAAATGGTTTGTGGTCAAACGCTTTCAAAAGAGCTTCATGCTGGTGATTATAAAAATTCGGTAGCTAATATATTAATCTTTGCTCTGAAAAATCTACCTTCCATTCAAAACGTTTTTATGAAGTGCAGCAGGCTGTTTTTGTAAATACGAAGGTCTGAAAACGAAAGCATTAATTTGTTATTGCAAAATGACTTCAAAATACAGTTTCTTAATATAAAATACGTATATAAATTTTAAAAAAAACATTTAATGCTATTACATTACAATCGTGATTTCATGTTAGAACTCAAAATGGCCGCCATAGGAAACTTTTTGATATATTTGAACATCGCACGAGTCGCCGCTTTCCGGTAAAGCTCTACCTCCCATCCGCGTGAGGTTGAATTTTTTATAAATATTACAAAAAAAAACATAGGCGTGCGGCTCGCTATCCACAGTCATAATTGCAAAGATTTCTTCTTAACTTTAAAGAAAATGTACAAAAATATATATTTATTCGACAGTAATTTTTAAATTTATCTTACATTGACAGGATAATAAATAAACTAAAAAGTATTTTGCAAATAATTTTTATCTAGGTATGCACATGACGTTTTGCACAGTTCATTTGATAAACCATCATCCTATCATCTGTTGGTCCAGAATCATCAGATTTGTGACGGGCAAATTGATTAATTGTCAGCTATTAGCAGAGGTTACCATAACTGGCAGATGGATGATGAGAAGTGATTAATTCCCACCCCCACCAACCCCATTATCACTCCATGGGAATCAAAATAAATCACTTAATGCGTCAACCTGTGCTAGGGTAGAATGCTGCATGATAAATTTTATCAATTCCATCAAGTTATTATTATTCCTTTTCCAATATTAAATCATGCGCCGCATCTAGCGCGTGTATGGACGACACGCCACCGGTACATAGATAGTTGGTTTTGTCTAAAAAGCATAAATATCTATGCAAGTTTTTCTTTAAGCACTCTTTTTTGTAATTTAAATCTTAAAAATAAACAACTTTCATTTTTTATTATTTTAAAACTACTACTACATGTAGGTTAATTTTTCTGATGTTTTGCTGACTTTCAACAACGACTTTTTAAACGGTATGGATTACAACAATGAATTTGTTTGGCCATATGTATATTCTTTGGTCACCCCCTGAGGATAACAACGTTGTTATCCTCAGGGGGTGGCCCTGTAAATTCCTAAGGTTATATCGCATTTCTTTGCATAATCAAAATGACCTCTGTGAAAAATCAATGATATTTGGGTACATAATGTGATATGACCTCTATAAATATGTCGTCCATGCGTAATGTTTGAAACTTTTTATAAAGTTTTATTTGACTGGGAATTGAGAGTATTCTTCAGTTTAAAATGAAATATTTTGTCATAATATGTGACCCATGAATATTACATATTCTTTATTCTAAGTATGTGACAGTTATAAACCAAAGAGAAAACATTTAATAAAATTTACTACGTATAAGGATTTTAAAGGTCAAAGTTTCAAAAGCTTTTTACAAATAATGCCATGAGATTTTAATTTAAATTGAAGCTATATTCGAAAATTGTCTGCGACAATAAAATTGAGTGACATATTACTTACCTGTCAATTTGACGTACGCTTTTATTTGTCACTTCTGAAATTTGTAGTCAACTTTATTCAATACACGTTCAATTTAAATTCCAAGTATATTTGGAAAGTATTTTTTTGTGATAATTTGTGATATCAAATCTAATTATTTTACAAAGTTTTTGGCTGTCGATTATTATTAGTAATTTTGTCTTTAGTTCACCAATTGTTTTGATATAAATACTTTTGATATGTTGTTATTTATTATTTTTATGCCGCATTATACTAATTTTTTAAATTTACTGTATGTAAAACGTTATGTGAAACAAAAGAAAACAATTATTGTACGTCAAACTTACAATATTTATATCTACTGTCTTAAAACGGGTTGTACCTAGTTAGGCAGTAAAGTGTATTATTGAATATGAAACGGTTTTATATTTTTTCAAAATAAATAAGCAATGGTCACACTTGTATTCGTGAAATTCTCTACAAACCCATAAGCCATTGATTTATTAATACACTTAGATTTGAACTGAACCCAAAAAATGAATGACACTTCGACTCCGCCAAAACCTCCAACTCCGCCAGACGCGTATTCAGTATTTCTTCAACCGCCGGCCGAGTCGGACGTTCAGAAAACATTCCGAAATGCCTTCCTGTGTAGTGAAACCGTGTAAAAACCGTACGGATAACAAAAAAGATTGTGTAACTTTCCACACGTAAGTGTTTATTTATATTTGTTTACATAGCCTAAAATTAATATTATTCAAAGAAAGTTTTCTTCTTAAATAATAGCCAACAGCCCGTCCACAAGAAAAAAAAAGTCATTTTAGATGCATGGTAAAATTCATGAACGCTCCTCGTAAGTACTGTTACTGTAACCCTATATATAGCCCATACCTTTTGCGGCGTGTGGGCGGATGCTTGCCGGCAGTCGAAGGGCTCTGTGTAAGTGTATTGAGGTGCGGAATCTTCGTGTCATTATTTTTTAAAAATAATATACTCTGCAAGGCAAATCTAAGTGTATTATAAATCAATGCCATAAACCGAATGTAGCGTAAATGCTGGCAGCCGTACACGATATGGGATTATTATTATAACAATATTATGGGTCCATATCCGAATATCCGTAATAAGGAAGTGGAAAAAGATCCAGGCAAGGTCTGTCCTCATTAGTATTTCAATGCATGATTTGTGCTATGTGATGAAGGTCTGTCGTGAATAAATAAAAAGGTTGACCCCTGTATTTTGAAATAATAATATATTTTACTAGCAAACGCCATTAACAAATGAATCAATAACAGGGGTTTTCCAGGAAGAAGGAATACGAGATTCGAGACATACTACATTAATTTATAAGTGATTTTTTTAAGGTTGTTTTCGTCACTTTAGAAATAAATATTTTCATGCATAATTTTTATTTACAAAATTCGCTTACCCGAAAACGCCATTATGGTATTATGTTGGCACTCGTATGACGCTATTGCGTGCTTCGATTGGGGTAGAAAGAAAAGGACAGGCAGACTCGAAGTAAAGTGCTTTCTCTCCCTCTGCGCACTGCGTGACGTCAGACACGATCAGATGTTCGGTTTACCTTTTCATCCGGAACTAAAAATGGCAATGTTTGACTTCGTGCATCTCGCTTATTTATTAACCAATAGATAA
Organism: Micrasema minimum; assembly: GCA_022494985.1. Taxonomy (NCBI): domain Eukaryota; kingdom Metazoa; phylum Arthropoda; class Insecta; order Trichoptera; family Brachycentridae; genus Micrasema; species Micrasema minimum. Next base: position 81,654 of record JAGVSP010000609.1, read on the forward strand.
GCATAAACGCACCTATCGTGTTGTGATTTTTCATTTTAATTAATTTTCACGTGTTTTCTATTGGAATATGTGATAGTTAAAACAAAATGAATGACCCAAATCCTCTAGGTTAGAATGTGGACAGTAAAGCTGTAGTACGACTACTCTCCCTTATCTACATCCAATGGTGCATAGGGCACTGCGTTGGTACGCCAAGTGCAGTAAATCTTGATTATTTGTTACATGAAGGCAAGATGATAAGTCTTATGTATCACATATGAAATATAGGTATTAATGTGAGAATCGCATTAAAAAAAAAAAAAAACATTTTCAGAAGAAAATTTTTTGTTTACAAAGAAATACAATTAAAACACATACATTTAAAAAAATAAACAAAAATCCCACCAAGGCATAGCCTGTTTGTGGGTATACTGTGAAAGTCAAACAGTATGCACGTAGCAAAAGAGAAAAATAAAGTCATGTAAGAATGGAAAAATAACAGATAATTTAATCAAGATAGTTTAAAAAAAAAGAGTACAAGATATTGGTATCTTTATACCAGAAAAAAAAGAGGGAAATAATTGTAAAATAATGGAAAAAATGACGTACATTATGTTATTGTTATGGTCTTTATAGTAAGAATGATTCTACCTTTACACTATGTATCCAACTTTGTGTTAATTTAAATAAATATTTAATGTTGAACTCCATCGGGATTCGAACTCGCGCCCGCGGCCTAATGCATGGGAGGCCAACGCGTTACCGCTGCGCCACGAGGCGGGCAAAACCAGTTGTAGTACCAACAAAAAATATCACATCGAAATAAACATTTTCTAGGGAAATATCAAAAAGTGAATTTTGAATAAATGTAGAAATGAACTATATAAAAAAAAATGCGAACCCCTATTTTTTAGCTTTTTTTTCTTCGTTTTTCTGAATGCATAAACATGGCAGTGAAATAAAAATTAATAGTAGTGAAAGTAAAACTTTTCAGTAAAAAAATAAAAATCCCACTTTGCGGCCCTTTGTGAACGCCAGTAACTCAGTCCTATGATTTTTCTACCTTCGGTGCTCCTCTTAAAATAAAAATATGATTGTTACATCAACATTAACATTTATCAGTGTTATTATTTTGCTTTGAATCTAAGTAGCTTCACTACTTGAAGAGACCTTAAGTTATACTCATATTTATTTTATCAGAAAGCAGGTCACACTTACCTAACTACCATAAATCAATGTCTCGCTAATCTTAGTTCCATTTTGCATAGAGACAAAAATGGAAGAATTTTATTTTTATTCTTAACCTACATAAATCTGAGTGTCAAAATGTTAAATGTTATTTTCTTCCAGGAGCCCAGACTCTTATTCTCTTTGTTTTTTGTAAAAATTACTTTTAGTGTGGATTTTGTGAATAAATTAAATAACTCAATGTTTGTAGTACTCACTTTGTAGTTTTCCATAATTATGAAATTAAACAACCTTTGTTTAAAACAACTTTTGTTTAAAACTACTTAAAAAAAAAAAAAAAATATCACGCCAACCGGTTTTGGAGACACTACTCCTTCATCAGGGCTTTGTATAATATTTAATTATTATTATTAATAATAATAATAATTTATAATTATAATTATACAAAGCCTTGATGAAGGAGTAGTGTCTCCGAAACCGGTTGGCGTGTTAAAAAAATAAAATTTTTAAAAAAAATAGCTTAAAACAAAAGTTGTTTAATTTCATAAATTAAATTACCCTTAAAACTGAATGAGTTGGCTTTATTTTATAAAATTCTGTGTGACTAAATCAATAATGATTCCGTCATTTCCCCGAAGGAGTAGCCAGAAAGGATAGAACGACACACCAATCTGTCCAGGCACACTGCTTTTGCTTCTTACATAATACTTACTTTTGTCAATCTATAAGACAAATTAATATCAGCAAGAAGCTATTAATTTGCGTACATTTTTAAAATAGCGTATTGTAAGAGCCCATCAAGCTTGTTTTGTGACAGGTATTTTGTCTTTCCAGAGCATTTAAAAACAAAATAAAATAAACCTAGCAATAAAACAAAACAGTTTTTTAATATCATGTACGTACGATTGCAGGACTCCAGGCGCTCGTCACTTAATCTAACGAAATGAGTTTTTGTCATTTTTATTTTTATTTAGAACTGCTAATATTACTTTTTAAGTGAGTATCATGATTTGAGAGGTGAATGTCCTAATGTCTGTATGGGATAGTCACAGCTGGTTTATATGATATGTGGTATATGTTTGTTTCAGACAAGGAAAGTAATAGCAATAAGAAGAGAGGACCAATCGGTATGGGAGAGGCGGGCGCCATTTTGTCCATCGAACGTCATGAAGTTGTGCCGGCAGAATGTGAAGGTGATAGTGCAGCCTTCCAATAGAAGAGCTTATCCAATGCAGGTCAGTGCTTTATCAACTCATGTACGTTATATATGATATAAAGATTATTTTTCTGTGGTTTTGCTGCTCATCAAGTCCAATTCAAGAAGGAGAAGCTACTATAAAAAACTCGACAAACAAATTATTGAACATTTACACAAATAAATCATTTACTAACCAAGAAGAGTTAAAAAATGTCCAGGTATGTTTCTTATGAAAAACGTTACATTATTTTTTATTTTTTAGTCATATATCAATGCTGGAGCAGTGATACAAGAAGACATCAGTGAAGCTTCTGTGATATTTGGGGTCAAACAGACTCCAGTAGATCTCCTCATCCCTAACAAGACTTACTGTTTCTTTTCGCACACTATCAAGGCCCAGGAGTCCAACATGCCACTACTGGACGCCATTTTGGAGAAGGTAAGGCAATGAACCAAACAGATTATAGCGGACCTACAATTACTGATGTGCTAGCATCGAGAACATTTCACATAGGGGTGACGCCCCCGAGGATAAACTGCGCCAGACAATTAACAAAAATATTTTTTTCGTTGAAAAATGAAAAAGGTTTTTTGTCTTAACAAATAAGACACGCATTTATAGTTGCTAGTGTAGTAAATGTTAAATCAATAATAACATTAATATTTTATTTTTATTTCACAAAAGAGGTCGTTTACGGCAGCAATAACTGGCGCAACTAAATTCATTTCCCTCCAATAACTTGCATAATATATGGGGACCAATAACTGTCAGTCAGAAATCATTTTAAAAAACACGTTTTTTTTTTCAGCGACAATATATTATTTTTTCTTAAATTGCGCGTGTCCAGGTAGGCTAGCACAGACACAACTTTTGAAGTTCCGGACATACGATATCGCGATCTTCATTCATTACTTTTGCTTTGACGCCATACAAATTCTGTCTCAAAATACCGAATGAAGTTAGCGATAACGCATACTGCAATTGAAAGGATGTATCTGTGCTACGGCCCCAGTTCTTGGGCGCGTCACCCTAATGTACAAGAAATATATATCCCCTTATCACACAAGAAATAATCCCAAACACATATTATAACCATATATGCATAGACAAGCAAATTTTACTCAACCAATAATGTACATAGAATCCTGAAATAAATTTCTAAATAAAGAAAAATCATTCAAGATTTTCAATCAAAACATAAGAAGCATACAGAAAAACTTCGATGAATTTACTATTGTTTTAATGATCTTGAAACCATGGTCACCCCATAAAAATTAACTTAATATCGAATTAAAGTATCGTATTAAAGTGTGCTCAAGACTCAAGATATTGCAACAATAATTGTCATAATATATATTTGAATTTCATCTACCTACCATTTTGGTGATAGTATTAGTGAGTGACATTGATCAAGTGTGTGTAAATTAATATTGTTTAACTTGTTATAATTTTTGTAAATAATGTAGACCAAGAAAAAAAAAAAAAAAAAAACATTACCTTGTAAAATGCTTTCCTCAGCACGGGGTCCCCCAGTAAGGAATGCATTGAAAATAACAATATTACGTCTTAAAAACTGCAATGTACTAAATAAATAAATAAATAATAAATAAATGTGAAATGTTCTCGGCGCCGGCACAATAGTACCTTCAATAATTCTTATTCCAACAAGACTTCGTGCTTTTTTTAATTTTTTATTTTATTTTATTTATTTTCAAGAGAAAATTTTTAAGAAATACATAAAAAACACATATACATTAGAAAAAATAAACAAAAATCCCACTAAGGCATAGCCTGTTTGTGGGTATACTGTGAAAGTCAATGTGAATGTGTTCACACCCTTTCAAGCAGCATGCACAAGGCAAAAGAGAAAAAAGATAATTAAAAAAATACAAGATATTGATATATTTATACAAGAAGAAGAAGGGAAATAATTATAAAAAAAAAAAAATAACGGAGATTATGTTATTGTTATGGTCTTTATAGTAAGAATGATTCTACCTTTACACTATGTATCCAACTTTGAGTTAATTTTTTAAAATATGAAAAATTAGGAAAATTTGACAATGCCATTTTATTGGCAGTTAAAAAAGAATTAATTAAACTGGGTGCAATAAAATGTGCATGTCTCTGAGCAAGTCGTGATTTACAATGTGGTATTTCTAGCTTGTTCTCGCGAACCGGTATCCAGGTAGGTACTATAAACAATTTTCACCTGCGTACACGTGGCTGCTGAAAGAATAGCTATTTCAGAAATACTAAATAAAAACACTGCATTGAAGATCAGCCCGTGAAGGCCTCCCCCTGCCGCCTCTACTCCTCCCGGTCCTTGCCGTCCCCATCCACCACAATATCAAGAAGTTTGCTGGAAGACGGTGGGTGGGACTAAAGATTAGGACTACAGAAAATACAATAAAATAATTCTGATCGTTGAATATTATTTCGGCATAGAAACGCGCGCGTGTTCTCAGTACCTACTTACATTACAATAAACACGTTCATTCACTTACTCAAGGTTTGGCATTTAACTTTTCAACACCGGACTCAGTACAAACGCGTGGATAATAGTTTAAATATCACAGAATCAGCTTTATAATTTCCATGACATTATGGCGCAGCACTTTTCCAGTTTCAAATGTATTTATACACGGTGGCTAGTCACACAAACAAAAAAAAAAAGTAAGGTAGAACATCTTAAAATCTATAAAAAAAAGATTGATCTCGTTTTATAAAAAGTTTGCTGTTGTCAATTAATTGAAAAAAATCTAACTAACTAACTAACCATTACGCCATTTCACCGTGTGAGTAAGCAGATAGGATAGAACGCCGTACCACTCTGTCCAGACAGACTTCCTTTGCTTCCTCTACATTCATACATCTTCTCATGCATACGCTGATTTTTCCGACTTTTTACATGTCCACTTTCAAGTAATTGTCGTACTTAGTCATGGCATGCCTTTTTCGGCCTTCCTCGGCTTCTACATCCATACATCAGGCACACTTGCATTTAAACTTTTTTTAGCCGTTCTTTCATCACCCATTCGCTCCACATGACCAAACCATCGTAAAAACCCTTTCTTAATTTGGTCGATAATGCTTATCTCAGCCTTGCACTCTGCTCTATTTCGACATTTGTACACCTATCATGCATAGTCTTACCACACATTCGCCTGAGAGATCGCATTTCAACAGCATTTAGTATATTTTCATCCTTATTTTTCCAACACCACGCTTCACTACCATACATAAGGGTTGGTACCAGAACTCCGTTGTGTACTGCCAATTTTGCTTCTCTCGATAAGTTCTTATTTGCCACTATCGATTTTATGGCACCATTAACTCTGTTTCCGGCACTAACCCTTCTCTCAATGTCCTTATCCACATTCCCGTCTCTTGTAAACATACTTCCCAAATATACAAATTCTTTAACCTGCTTTTATCTGTCTCCATTTACTATAATCTTAATCTTTGAAAAAAATTAGGATAACGAAGGTTCATTAGTGTAATATGTAATACCTATTATATTTTAATTTCCTCGAAACATTTACCATTTATTTTTATTCTTTATTTTTTTTAGTGCTTTCACACAAACATCATTGTATAGATTACGCAGAGAACATCATAGTCTAAGCTTAAATCGAGAGGCGCACAGTTTACACCCGCGCTGTGCAAGCGGGTTTCCTGCAAGGCATCGGACCCTCCCAAACTGTTTTAAACTGTTGTTTTTTGAATACCTAGTAATTTTTTGGGCCTTTTTATAAATTCGCCATCGACTGTCACCGTGAGCTTAGCGATACAGTATCAGCCGCAAGAAGTAGCCCCGTATGCAGTAGCCATCTGCCTAAATGCATGTTATATAACCAGTCCTTAAATTATATATATAACAGTGTATAAAACAAATATGATTTAATTTAATTATTCCTAAAACATTACATTATAGACAAAGTTTTTTTAATATTCGGTTGCCGGACCACCTTGTATAACATTGTAACATTCAGAACATTCACCTAATAAATAAACCCGGAAGGCTGTGGAGAATTAGCAGACAAAGCCAAGTAGGCTGGGCTGGTTTTATTTCGCCGAAAATTCAATTAGAAGCTTCTGCCTTATTTAATATTTCAACCGGTTTTCGAATATCGCTAGAATTTACAAACATGTGGTTGTTAACAAACTTTTCCGCCCTTATTTTCTTGTTTACTTAACGGAATAACACAATGTTACAGCCAGCTAAGGATCCCCTTTATGTTGGCTTGGAAATATTCAGAGCAAAAAACATCTCTCTTCTTATTACAAATTCGTTCAAAAGTCTGGATCTTGCTCCTTGTTACCTTAAGCCATTAGGCTGTAAATTCCCTGAATATTAATCGAATTTATAATTCCAAACTCAAGACAAAATTTTGAAATCCGACGTGTTATTAATTCCAATAAAATTTCAGTGATAATTAATTTGTATATTTATTTATTTCTTCTTAAAATAATACGTACCTAATTTTTTACGTATGTCCTAATATTAACGCTTATTAGTTTGTACAAATAGCAAAACTTTAAACATAATTATCGAATATTAATTAAAATATATTTTCTTAATCTAGACTTAAATAAATATGTAATCCAATTATACTTTTTTGAATGCCCAATTCTTTATATTTAAATAGCTTACCTATGTATGTACTAGTTCTACAACTACTACTACTTTCCCTTATCCGCACCCAATGGTGCATAGGACACTGCATTGGTACACCAAGATACAAACACGCATCTGGTCGATATCTAAAATGTGTGAAAAAATCATTGCTCTAATGTTAAATTCCAGGGAGAAAATCGAGGAATACGTTTGTATGGGAAAGCGGTGGATTATGCTCTAAATGTGTATTGTTTTATTATGTATCTACTTTATTTTCTTGTTTGTTGTAAATAATCTTTAATTTTTTGCATATGTTTGTGCCTAATATTCCTTATATTGTGTTTTTATATTCTAGAACATTCGACTGATAGACTACGAGAAGTTGGTGGATGAAAAAGGAAACCGAGTAGTCGCGTTCGGAAAGTATGCCGGAGTAGCGGGAATGGTCAATATTCTCCATGGGATTGGCTTGAGACTTCTGGCTTTGGGACACCATACTCCATTCATGGTAAAAAAATCTAAGTACTGGCAATACTTCATTCATGGTAAAAAATATTTCTAAGTACTGGCAATACTCCATTCATGGTAAAAAATATTTCTAAGTACTGGCAACCGATCGTTTATAACCGGCAGTTATTTTAATTTAAAAAAATAGCGCATATTAACACATTTGAATATTTTTGTAAATGTTTTTTAACATACTCACATGTTTTTTCCAGCATATTGGTCCTGCACACAACTACCGTAACTCCATGATGGCTCGCCAGGCTATACGAGATGCCGGATACGAGATTTCACTTGGTATGTGTATTGTTTATGTATATTAAATTCATACTCTTAAAATATTGGCGGAATAAAACAAGTCGCTAATTGGACAGACAATACGTATTCCAGAGAAATCAATTGTTACTACAAAGACAACTTCAAGGATGTTTTGAAAAGTCTTTTTTTTTTGGAAACGTACAAGGGGTTTTTTTTTAGAAATATGGTAACATTAAACTGCTATTAGTAATTAATTTAACCATTATAAGTAGATAATTATCAAAAACTATTGTGATTTTTTGTTGTTGTTTGGAAATGCTTTTATAGAATATTCGCTTTTACGTCGGAACATAACTGTTACACCTAACTCCGATCTTTTTAAAAAAAAAAAAAAAATATTTAATAGAAATCTATGCAATCTTATGATATTTGCACATATTTCAATTTGTAAATACTATTTCCAATAAAGCCTAAGCGGCTTGTGCTTGAAAATAGGAATCGAGTCGTGTCGAAGTGGGGATTCGAACCGACGCGACGATCTCTGGACTCAGATACCGCGACGCTACCCACTGGGCCACCACCTGAAGTTTCAACTCATTTGTTTAAAAAAACATTTAGTATATAATAAGAGTTGACACATTATAAAGCCAATGAAATAAATAATTTACTATGGATCGAATAATTGCCTATAAATTTAATTTCCACAACACACAATCTACAATCTTTGAACGGGAATTCACTAGAAGGGGCGTTTCCATACAAATTTTCTAAAAATATACGCTTCCTAGAGTTAATTCCATAACACCGCTTATTATCAAATCACACCGACTAAAGACTCCAGTACTCCAGGCCAATACATGAAACGTTTGACGTAGATATCTAGTGATGACGTAGATGCGTATTGATGACGTAGTGAGTGACGTAGTGGGTAACTAGACACCTATATTTTTCAAGTATGGAATGTCACTTCCCTGAAATTCTTGTTCTACAATAATGTGATCTTGAAACAAGTTCTTGTTTGAAGAATGTGAGGAATTAGTTACCTACTATTGTGTCCGCTAGGGAACACGTGGGCACACGTGGGCAAGGGGGCGTGGCTGAGCAGAGACCTCTCTCGTATTTTAGCAGCCTTAGGAACCGACATACCTACTTTTAAGAATAAACTGCTGTGAATATGTAAAGATATTTCTGTAATATCGAAATATAATGCAATCAAAATATGTAGAAGGAAGAATAATAGATATTGAGATTTTAAGCAAGGCGTATGTTTTTCTAAACGTAGTGACGTCTTTACTCACTCTCATCCAATATTTCATGAATAAGAATTTTTCGGGTATTTCCGATATTTCCATCCCCTAGTATAATGAAAGCTGACGCACGTGTTTGCTTAATTTCAAACAAACCCCTAACCGATTTTATATATCTTCATTACAGTCTCGAGTGTGGAAAACAAAAGAGGTTTTTAGAAGAAAATTATATCGATTTTCAGCAAGCAGAAATTGAAGAAAAGCAACCAAATGTTTGAAAAAACACAAACGAACATTGTGAAAACAGTGTGATAAATTATTATTTATTAAAACACAATTTTTTTTAGAAGAAAATAAAACACAACATGTCGATGTCGCCATGAATTTTTGCATGTTTTGCATGTAAAATTAAATGTTAAATTCATTCAAAAACGTTAAAACGTGAGATTCAGGACATGATTCCTGGCGTGGTGAAAATGAAATATTGATTTAAATGAGATATTCTCATGATTATTTCACACGATGTACTGGAGTATAAGGACTGAACAATAAATCAATATACACTATATCACTTACAATTTGTTCACTTTATGAACACCAACTTAAGTGTGTTAAAATGAGCATCAAACAATCAAAAGAAATTTCCGCTGTTCTCTCGCTTTATTTACTGAATTTTTTGTTATATTATGATTATTTTTATGTGTTAAAATAGACATAAATAAATATTAAAAAAAATGGTTAGCATTTTTCTCAACGCATGACAAAGGTAATTCACATGAGAGGAGTCGTGTTATTTCACTGTAAACATTACTATACATACACAAGTATTAATATTAGGTAGATATAGATATCAAATACTGGGTGGAATGTTGGGAACGTTGTAATACATCACTTGGCCACTTAATCCAGCCAATGATAGGTCAAAAACCCTGTATACGCCTTGATATCCATATTGCTTTCCAAAATGCTCGCCATATTCACTTATTTGTTGCATAACATGAGTAGGATAACTTTTAATGTAACAAAGTAACAAATTAGATCGAGTGTAAAAAAGCTTTGAAAAAAAAAACTTAATACACCCACTTATTATGTTCTATTTTAATATTAAGTGTTTGTCGAAAAAGACGTAAGTTTTTATGTTCGCTAAACGTCAAAACATTATTAAAAGCCAAGTAAAATGGGTAGATTACAAATTGTACACAGAATCTATTGTAATTTGCAATAGGCAACCACCATTAAAGCTCAAAGCTCGAAAAACGTTTAATGGACCAGGCTGTTATGAAAATGCAGCTTAACTTATATTTTATTAAAAAACTCATATGCCTGAGTAAATAAATACGGAATTGCGGGTTAATATTCGTTATTATAGCCGTAAGCAATGAAATATTCGACGCTGAGCTTTTTAACAGCGTTAGTGAAGCGTCCAGTTTCAAATCCCCCTAAAACTTTGACATTTTATTTTTGGTAGGTTGTCGAATGTCTCACGACATACCTTCATATATGAATTAATCACTAAACGAATTAGCGAAAATAAAAAATAAAGATATAAAAAAAATCATGGTGCTGTTTGCGCGAATGAAAATACAATATTAGATATCTATTTTAAAAATACAGACACGAGTGCCAAGGTCAAGTTTTTTCCAAATTAGAGACCAGTTCAGAAGTTTTCTGTCCCCGAATTTTTTTTTATTTTAAGTTTAAGTTTTTTTAACGTGGCAAGTTGGTTTTTCTTAAGTACCTACCTAAGTTTTTATTATTTTACAAAAGTACAATCTTAGGATTCATTATATTAGGTAAATACTAACGGCATAGCTTAAGAAACGCCACCATAATAAGTACCTATGTTTCAAATGGTTTCAAACGAGTTTTTTTTAATGAATATTAAAAAATAACGAAAACCCTTTGGTGGGATTTGAAACTAAGCGCTTTAGATATTACAGTTACCAAGCTTAGTGCGCGAAATATTAATAAAAGTTGATTACTTTTGGTTGCAGGAATGATGCCAAAGTCCGTGGGACCGATGACTTTCATTTTTACTGGATCTGGCAACGTATCGCAGGTCAGTTGGTTCTATTGGACATGTTAGAGCACAAGAGCTTTCCATGGCGGCCATTTTGTCGATTTTAGTGTCAATTAACGGCGACAGGTGGCGTTGAGAGTCCACTGGAGTCGTACTATGCTAGTATTGATGTGACTGCACTGGAACATTATTTCACTTAAGGGTACGCGTCCAACTTTGTTTAAGGCTATTTGTTATGAGCTTTAAAGCTTTTACTAAAAGTGCGAAGGCTTTTGTTATGAGCTTTAAAGATTTTATAATGAGCTTTAAGGCTTAAATCATATTAAATTTGAATCATAAAGATTTTATAATAAGCTTTAAGCAAATCGTTATAAGCTTAATATTATGGTTTTTTGACTCTCAGGTACATTTATTACGTACATAAAAATAGAGCAAATAGAGAAACAATATATTTGTGTGGCCTTTCCTTACCCCAAATTAATAATTAAGTTTGAAACATCCAACAGGAAATTCGCCTTTTAGTAAAGATTTTGTCAGACTTTTTTTGATTTGTGGTTCTGTCTCACTCCCCTAAGGTTTAAAAATATTTTTTTTTAGGCAATTTGAAGTTAATTTGTTAGTAAAATAAATGCTTTTACTGCAGAATAATTCGATATTAAATATCTTCTGAAATATATCTACGTGTGAACAAAATCATTTTCCTATTGCTAAATTTCAAGGGAGAATCCGGGACTACGTTGGTACGGTAAAAAATGATGTATAAATATTTTTATTTTATGGAAGTTTTGCAACAGTTCCTTTCTTCCAGTTCCTGCCATATTGATTTTCCATTTTTTAAATTACGTTTTTTTAAGGCAGCCATTTTAAAAGTTTGTGCGGGAAAACCTTCTGTAAACTTTCAATATAACACGGGAATTTCAGAGAATGGAAATTCGTCTAGATTATGCGAGAATTAATTGGATAACCTTTAGAAGCTTGACTTCTGGAACAAGGTAATTAAATTGGAAAATTCATCTTTCGCATACAAAAAGTCACGCAATACGGTTCCTCGAGAAAAGTTTTCACATCAGATTATTTGGCCGGAATAAGTAATCTTGAACTTTCTTGAAAATTGTGTCAAATTTAACGATTATGCGTGTGTCGTAGACAAATAAATTATATTAGAAAATTATTAGGACCTTTCTAAATAAAAGTTACACTCCACAAGAATTGCCACTAAAAATTGAATGCCATTTATGTTAAAATGGTTTATAAAATTATTGTTCGGAGTCCATAAGTGTTAAAATCAAAACGTTTTAACGAAATAATTTCCTTTTATATTCGTTGCGTACATACAATTGTATACTTTCTTTTAACAAGCATTAATTATTTATCCTATATCTGTCATGAAATCACGACTTATATGTAAATTCTACAAATCCTGACTGATAGGGCAGGATAATTTTTCCGTAAGATACATTACCATCCATCAAACCAAATCCGCTCCCGATGTGGGGCATATGGAATCCACAAATTATAGATTAATGGTAAATAAAATATTGATTATTACGATGCATAATCCCGCGTGAAAACTTTCCTTCATTTTTAGACATTTTTCAATTAATTTCGTCATATCTATGTCGCACTTTTTGTACGGAAGATGATTTATAGGAGGAGGGAAATTGTATGGAGAAAAAGTGTTCCGTGTATGAGATTTTCGCCTTTCTTTCATCAATGATAAATAATCCTTTAGATACATTCATCTTAACGTATGACAGTCTCCTTTATCGAATTTCTGAGACTTTTTTAATGCCCTCGTACTAGATATACATCCTACAATATTTTGTATTATAAAGAGAGAGTACTACTCCCTTAAATATTTCCATAAATTAATGTAGATAGATGCATCTTCTTCTATAGTTTCAGTCCTCGGGATTACTTTGCTGCAATCTGCATTTTTTCTCCACTCTTCCCTGTTCTTAGCCTTTCTCCTCAGCTGTGTGTGAATGTCGTGCAGTTCAAATATCGCTGGCCTAGAATGTAAAACTACTACATGAACAGCAACTTTCCTAAAGAAGACATTAAACGTAATTGGAAAATATATTTATATTAAAATTTAGGTATTGCAATTTATTTACCTCCTTTAACTGCTCCAAATATCCTAGGCGGGGGGTCGTTCTCTATGAAGGACTATAGTTCTGTCCTCAGCCTTTATCTCCAGCACAGTGTATACATTATGGAGCAACAAAACTCGATTTACAAGCGGAAAACCAGTGAATCTACGTCATATTTGTAGTCGATTATAATTTTATTATAATTTTATTTTTGAGGAAATTGAGTACGAGTACGTTTTTTTTTTTTTTTTTTTTTTTTTCTATAAAATTTGGCAAATTTTTATCAATATCATTTATTTGGTCAAATTTATATATTATCCATGAAGAAAAAAAAAGAAAAAAAACCGCATTTTAATAAGGATTTGTGTAATTTGACTTAATCTGCCATACTTATGAAAGCTTTTATGAGAAGAAAGTTTTTTTTTTCAAGCTCAGATTAATAAGTCATATTATACATTCGTCTCCAAATATGATGAAGATTCACCAGTTTTCGGGTTGTACTACGAGTTTTGTTACACCATGTATAACGCAAAATGTGACCAGTCAATTGACACGCCAGCACCATGCCATATTGAGATCATTTTCAACAAATTACGATATTTTATTCTTCTCACCATCTCTTCATATGCATTATTTCGGAATAAATGGGGGATAAAGGAGACGATAAATAACCTATAGAACCCTATTTTAGGTGCTTTATTTTGGATAAGAAACTTTGTAAGGTTATTACCAAATTGTAGTATAACTACCACACACACATGCTTACTTATAATATACAAAAATATGTACAAAACATACTCGATAGGGAAGGGGAAGAATTACATATTATTTAGATATGTGAAAATGAGATGAGTATATTTTTCAAGGAAATATCGAAATATGCTTTATGCTAAATGTGTATAGCAATTACAATTTAGGTTATAGTATAATAATTACTTATATATCTAACATTAATTCCGCTAGCATAAGCTAAGAAAGTAGATTAATGTATTTGTCTTATAAAGTCTTAATTCTTTAGTCGTTGTGAAATTGAAGTATCTATAGAACCTACCTCAAGCAGATCTGATAAATTCAGAATTAATGTCATTTTCAAGGCTCTGAAAACATTACTTATAGATAGATTTGTAAATGTCTTTATGCCGTTATACAATTAGTATCCTTAATCTCACAATAATTAAAGATTTTATCTTGACAGTAATTTATTGGATCGGGGTAAGTAATATTAGGTACCTACTGATGAAATTGAGAAGATTGCGTTGTGTGTAATTGAATAGCTTTTCTTAAAAGCTATTATAGCTTCATGCTTTTTTGCCAATAGTGATAAAAATGTATAAAATTTTAAATGTTTCGGAAAGCATATTGGCTAAGACACTGGATTCACGATGCGGAGGTTCCGGGTTCGATTACCCATGAGAAAACAAACATAAAAAAGGGATTTTTCACAAGCCTGGGTGTTTGTGACGTTATTCCCCTCTATAATTGAGCCTCCTAGCATGTTGAGGTGGTTAAATAAAATAAATATTTAAAAAAAATGGTATGATTGAAAATGATGTCGAACATAAGAAAAATTGAATTAAATTTAAGAAGCAAATCAATTTTCGAATTTCTAGTAGGCACTTAATTTTGAATGTTGGTTTGGCCATTTATGGTACTCTCTGATGATAGGTAGTTCGGATTCCTTTCAAAATTTATTCCCTACCTTCATCCATTCCATTCCGTTTTTGTCACCTATTTCCAACACCGCGTCAGTCTCGAAAATCCTCTCAGCGTAGCAACATTACTCTGACCTTGCAACATCCATCCTTCTCTAGAACTCCAGTACCTGATCTTCCTTCGTTCTTTTCCACCAAAATCCCCTCGTCATACTCGCCATCCATCTTCAAGCTTCCCAGAAACCGATTCCCGAATCCCCCTCGGAAAAAGTGAGTTATTGTGTGCTGTGTCCAACTCTGGTAAGTCCTTCCATATTCCAATCCTCGTTCGGACGAAGTTACCAGAGAGTCGTGGCGGATCCAAATGTATTTGTAAAAAAATAGGATGTGGGTTATGAAATTATTTTATGTGATTGAGTTCTCTTTTCTTGACGAAATTATTTTGCTATAATATTTACTATTCTAGTAAATATATTTTATATTACCAAAACATACCTACTATTTTCTGATGACAAAGTAAAAAATAGCTTTACATATTGAAGAAGTAAATAAAAAATCGTCTTAAAAAACTTAACAAAAATTATTAGTTCGTTGAACAATTATTGTATGTACTATCTTGTTTGTCAAAATTAAATATTCTATAAGCCAGATAAAGCAAATCATCATTATGAACCAGCACACGGCGTAGTAACTCAGAAAACTGCTATCAGCCTATCACACTGTCCTGATATTGTCAGATGTAATGTGAGGTTATGTAAAGGTCACTGTTGTTACGGCCAAAGGAAGAAAATTATCCATTTCAGTCACGTTAGAACGAGCGGTGGGAAAAACGCCAAAATGATTAATTTATACGCAGTCTAAATACTCGTGGAATAAATTTTAATATTTTGGAAAGCAAGGCGTTGTTTAGACGAGTAATTTATAGGAGCATTGAGCAATATTCGGAAGACAGTTTACAGTGCTAACACATCGTTATAATACCCAAAAAACGTTAGAATTATAAAAAGCAATTAGATGTTTCCACTAGGTAAAAAAGGGCTATTTCGAAAGCTGTAGGTTGACGTGGGAAATACTAGAAATTTCGATGTACCGTATCCAAAGTATTTTAAGCTCTTTCTCCCTTGCTGTGAAAACACCATCTGCTTTAGGGCAGTGATTTATAGACCGCTGCGTACTTCCTGTTTATATAAATGCGAGTATACCTATTGATTAGTGATAAATAAATTATCACAAATCAAAGTGTAAATTGTTTTTAAATAAAATTCAAAGCAATACATAATTTTTATTAAAGTTTATTTAATTATTTTATTGTTCATTCAAAAGACTACACTAGAAAACTGTTATTTTTTTAAACGGTGCGGTGCGGATATCTCCAGTTTTTAATAATTGCATGTGCCATAAATGGTATTTTTAATATTTTGGAAAAAAGGAGTTGAAAAAAAAAAGGATGAAAGTAGATTAAATGCAGTTGGAATGCGATCTCACAGGCGAATGTGTGGTAAAACTATGTATGATAGGTGCACTAATGTTGGAATTAGAGCAGAATGCAAGGCTGAGATAAGCATAATCGACAAAATTAAGAAAGGTCTTTTACGTTGGTTCGGTCATGTAGAGCGAATGGATGATGAAAGAACGGCTAAAAAAATATATGATGCAACTGTGCCTTGATGTAGAAGTCGAGGAAGGCCAAGAAAGACATGGCCAAGAAAGACAAAGTAAAACAAGTGCTTGAAAGCGGGCATGTAAGAAGTCGGAATAATCGACGTGCGTGCATGAGAAGATGTATGAATGTGGAGGAAGCAAGAGAAGTATGCCAGGACAGAGCGGTGTGGCGTTCTATCCTCTCTGCCTACCCCTTCGGAGAAATGGCGTGATGGTTAGTTAGTTAGTTAATACAGTTAGGTTAATTGAATGTAATATAATATGTAGATGGGTGTTTTAGCGCAGCTGAATAAGAATTAAAATCAGAGATAAGTAGATCATCATTTTACGTGTATTCAGTATTTATCACGTAAATACAAACATAGTGATTTTTTTTTTTTTAATTCTAAAAAAAAAATGTCGACCGAAGTTTGTTCAATGCACTTACATATTACTCACTTAAACAAGTCCCAACAGTAAAAGAAATGATAAAAGTCTGGTTTCACTGGCTCCCATTAAACTGCCGTGCATCATGTAGATTAGACAAGGGCGGTTTTCATACGAAATATTCAATTTTTACAGTTCTATTTACCCGGAAGCAGTAACTCATATTTGTATGTTGTTATCAAAAATCCTGTCAGATACATTGACAGCTCGATATTGAGGGATATAACTAAACATTCAAATTACTAAACAAACGCGAACTATCAATCAATGTCCGCGTTTTTTTACTTAACATTTTGCTAACTTGTCTATTTATTTATTTTAAACAGGAACATAGATACATGTTATTATAAGTTTACAAAATATCTCAATACATTTAAAATATGTATAATGTAGGTATATGGGTATTTAATATAGGCGCAGTGGTATTGGTATGATAAATGTGAAGAGAAAATATTTAAATGTCCGGTCAGCGCTATCGGTTTCTAAATAGTCCATTCAAATGGTAAAATTCAAGCATAGGGTATATTAAAAATTATCTTATTTTTTAATCTATTTAAGATTCGGTAATAATAATTTGAAAAACGTATTCATTGAGTTGGCATTTATTTTAAAGAGCTCTAAATTATAACATTTAAATCAAATTAGATTTCGATTCCATTAGTTTATTTTTATGTAGTGATAATTGTTTCAAATTAGCATTATCAAACTGGACAGTTGGATACAATTGTCAGTTCGTAGAAATAAACAAAAAGAACCAAAATCTAGTTTGATTTCAATGTTTAAAAAAATGTAGTTGCACTAAGCAATCATTAGTCGACATTTTATTATTTATAGTACATTGATTTATTAATACACTTAGATATGAACTGAACCAAAAAATGAATGACACTTCAACTCTGCCAAAACCTCCAACTCCGCCAAACGCGTGTTTAGAATTTTTTTTACCGCCGGCCAGGTCGGACGTCCAGAAAACAATCCAAAATGCCTTCCTGTGTCATGAAACCGTGTAAAAACCGTACGGGTGAAATTAACAAAAAAGATAGTGTTATTTTCCACATGTAAATGTTTTTTTATATTTGTTTACATAGCCTTAAATAATTCATATTCAAAGAAGTTTTCTTTCTAAATCATTCGAAAAAAAAAGTCATTTTCGATGGATCGTAAAATTCATGAACGCTCCTCATAAGGAACGGGTTAGTATTGTATACTGTTACTGTAACCCCATATAGCCCATACCTTTTGCGGTGTGTGGGCGGATGCTTGCCGGCAGTCGAAGGGCTCTGATAGGTCGACCCGTGTATGTGTATTGGTAAGAATTAAAAGTGCGAAATCTTCGTGTCATTACTTTTTCTAAATAATTTACTCTGCAAGGCAGATCTAGGTGTATTAATAAATCAATGTTATAGTAGGTATAAATACACAAAACACATGAAAAATAACCAAGTTTCACGCGTTTACACTATTAACAAATTCTCGTCAAAAGCTTGTTCAATTCGTTGGCAAATTTACTAAGTACCTACAAGAATTTCCAAAAAACCTATTTTATAAGGAAATGCGCCGTAAGTACATATACGGTACCTGTGACCATTTTACTAGAAGCTTGTACACAGATACTCAATCAATCTCAGCACTGTGTTGGAAGTATTGTCACAACTGTTGCTCTAGAGATATAGCATTGTAGGTACCTCTTCAAGTGTTTGTATGGACTTAGGACTATTCTTTATACTTCTATATTTTTAAATATTCCCGTACCTTACTCAAAAATAGCCTTAGCCCATAAAATAGAAACGCCTTCATACAATCCAATACACCTAGCCTAGTGGAAATAGGAAATAGGCAGGTAGGCAGGTTTATATTGTGTGCTTTTCATAACGGCGAATTCTAAGAATTAACATAAATACTTATTCATTATTGTTTGTATCTTCCATTCCAGGGGGGACAAGAGGTTTTCCAGGAACTTCCCCACGAGTACGTTCCCCCGGAAATGCTAAGGAAAGTGGCAGAACACGGAAGTGAGTTATTTTAATTTTAATTTAAGTGACATCTTGACAAACGACCCCATATTATTATGTGGAAAATAGAGACACATTGAAAGAAAGATAAAGAAGATAATATTTCATTGTCTATTGTAAAAAAAAAACGATATTGCAACACCACTTATTCCCTTTCAGATCCCAGCAAGATATACGGATGTGAGGTCGGAAGACGTCATCACCTGGAGAGGAAAGATGGAGGGGGTTATGACCATCTGGAGTACGAGGAACATCCGGAGAGATACATTTCTACATTCAGTAAAAAGGTGACATTTTCCTTTATTAGATATTGTTCAATCTTAAGGGCATACTCCACCACGTGACTCGCGGCAGCTTCCCATACAAACGTATTCCTTGATTTGTTCTCTGGAATTTAACATTACAGCTATGATTTTTTCACACACTTTAGACATCGCCTAGATGCGTGTTTGCACTGTTTATTTTTTTGATATTCTGTTTTTTAAAGGAGATATATAAATTATTAATTATTCGAGATTTTTTAGTAGAAAAATAAAAAAAAACTCTTATTTTGATTTGTATTTTTTTATTGACATTACAAATAATTTAAAAACTTTTATAATAATCGTGGTATTTTATTCTTGAGTACGTGCAGGATTCTCTAGGGATAGGGCATCCACTGAAAAGTTAAGAATATTTAGAAATTACGTTAAGTATAGAAAATTTAAGAAACTATGGTGATTTTATAGATCTAATCCTGAACTTTATAAATAAGGTTTAGAACACGCAGAATAATAAAAAGGATTAGGTTGCATGGAGCTAGGGACAAAAAATAGTTTTTGAATGAATATTTATAAATTGTAACGAGACAGTTTGTTCCAAAAGTTCACAAATAATCTGGCTTATTCAGAAGATACTCTGAGAATCATGAATTTCAGCTCTTCAAGAAATAAAGCTCGGTTGTGAATAATTTCAGAAGGATTAAAAACTTAACTAAGCAAAGGATTAAATAATGGATGAGCGCTAAGGATTCATTTGCATTTATATATTTCCACGAGAAATAATGTTTTTCACATTTGTTTCTCAAAATAATTTCAACAGTAAATGGTAAACGTATTCTCTAAATAAGCTCGGTACAAAATTAAGTTGAGAATTCGACTTCAATGTTTGTACGAGTAAAACTCTTAATTTTTTTTTTTATATGCGTGCTTAATTTTTTCTTTTGCCTAAAAAAATCATGACATGGCCATTGAAACGAGTTCAGAGGGGATGTTTTTACCTTTGTAAGCACAATTCTTTCTAATATGTGATACGCATACAATCCGTGACGTCACAGATCGCCTTTAATCTTTACAAAAATAAAACTTTAAATTTTTGTATCTCTGTTATTAATCATCCGATTTATAAACAGATAGCACCGATGGTCTTGTGATATTTTTATTTTTATTTTTCTGTATTCTCAGAAAATTTTGGTTCAACAGTTATAAAAAAAATAAATTATTATTTATGTTCGTATGCGAATGAACAGGTGATGAAAACGCTACCTACTCAATGAAAAATGTATGCAGACATTATTTTACATTATTTGCACATAATATTTTCATTTGTAGGGAAGGAGGGGCTAGTTGTTACAAAAAAATAAAACGTTGAATATCTGGTAGCTGTTTATTTTGAGACACATAATATTGATTATATCTTAATGTACATATAGTAAAATAGAATAAAACAATTCAAATGTGTTCCAACAAAGTCCACAAAAAAATAATAGCATATTTAATAACAATGTGCCCTACACAGGGTTGTTACGAACAAAAACAAAAATAAAATATTTATGTAATTCAGATATTATTGATATCTCAACAGAGACAGAGAAACTCTGGAAACGAATGGGGGTTATCTAGGCGTTTACAGGGCTTTAACCTGTCATTGGCTGGGTTAAGTGGCCACTTGATGTATTACAACATTCCCCATTCCGCCCATCATCTGACAACTATGTGTGACAAATTTTTGAAACTTGTATATATGTTGAGTTTGTTCAGAAGAATCAACATGCGAGTTGTGTTTTCGACAGATTTTCAATATTTTAAATATTTTTTTCCTATAGTGACATCTGTTGAGAAGTAAACGCCTAGATAACCCACATTCGTTTCCAGAGTTTCTCTGTCTCTGTTGAGATATCAATAATATCTGATATCAGCCCAGCATAGGTATAATCCAGTAATTTGTCTACAAGTATTTGTATTCATTCAAAATGTTGTTGTTAAAAATATATGTAACTGTTAACAATAATTATGCAGAATTATAATAACATGTAAAATTAAGTCTGAATATTTAATCGCTTACTTAATTTAATCACTTTGATACCTAGTATTTCTGAAGGTTTTTGAACGGTTGTAACGCCTATTTCATCCAAATTCCAGATATCTTAACACTTAAAAGGAAATCTTTCATATACATTTGCCAGGTTATTGAAAAATTCGTTTACATTGTGCCTATTGAAACTAACTTGTCGCCCGACTCCGGATTGTTGCTTCTGGCGTGCGAATTGACAAAGTCCCATTTCGTTTCATGAAACCCTTCAACCAATCTTTTGTTGCTGTATTATTATCATTCCAATTCTTGGGATAAGGGATTTGATTTTTAAAAGCATATTCAAATGCTTACTTCTTTGCATCAGTAGTTGATAAGCCATGAAATATTTTGCTACATTTACTTATGTATGCTGTAAGCTCCTTTTCCTGATCAACAGAAAATATTTGGCGAAGTTTGTTGTAACCCACTAAGTTAGATGTGGTTGGACCATCCTCTTGACGTTTAATGTAACGATGTAACGTCAAAAAACTAACTTTGTATACTTCGGCAGCTTTTCGAATGGATTTTTTTTCTGTTACTTCTTTAGCTGCTCTTTTGTAGGTCTCCTCGGAAATTTCCCCTCTATTGGTTTTTTTTTTATATGTCCGTACCATTGTTATATAAATTCTAGAATAATAAAAATAAATTGTTTAATATTTTTATATAAATATGCCATTTGAAGTAAAAGGAAAACGTTGTGGGGCTAGTTGTTACAATAACAACTTGCCCTTAAATTGTTGTAAAAACTAGCCTCTTTGACCCAAAATAAAAACAAATTGTTAAAACATTAACACGGAAAGTGTTATTATTTCGATATATTATCTGAATGTAAGCAGAGACATGTAGACTTTTACCAATTTACTTTTAATCAACTTACCTCTTACAGTTGGAGAACAATTAAACTTCAAAATCAATCAACGAAAGATACTTTCAGATATGAAATACACTATAATTGGTTTTATTTGAATTACGGACGACCGGCAAGAGCGACGTTCCGTTGAGCACTGCAGACACGATACCTTGACATGCTGCGTGACGCGTACGCCACAGAACCTAGTGGTCGGAGAGTTATTTAGAATGTAACAACTTGCCCCTGTAACAACTAGCCCCCCTTTCCCTAAATAAAAAATTTCCACAGAATTCTAAGCGGCTTGTATGTGAAAATAGGAAGCAAGTCGTTGCCTAGTTGGGATGTTACCACTGGGCCACCACCTGACTTAATATTTATTTTTTAACTTATGAAATTCCACTCGAAGTCCATTATTTTTGCGCTGCAAATCAGTTTCATACAAATTTTCTAGAAATATACGCTTCGTACGGTTAATTTCATAACACCATTTATTATCAAACGCCACCGTCTAAAGAGTCCAGAACTTAGGCCAATACACGAAACGTGTGACGTAGATGTCTAGTGATGACGTAGATGCCTGTTGATGTAATAGTTTGGTAAAACAATAAAGGAAATAATTACAGTGGCGTACCAAAAAACCGGATTTTTCTTGCGGTATAATTGAAACAATAGTTTCCGCAATATATCATCTCCCTCTTCTATTAATTATAGACAAATAAACGTAATAATATCTGTAGCACGAGATACAGCGCTATAATATGTCACCGGGACAATGGATCCTATTATCAAGGGACAAACAAAAGAAAGTTGATTAAGCGTGAATTCGCTTTGTGTTTACTGTTCGCTCCTTGTTGCGCCCGCGCCCTCGTACGCGGTGTTTTTTACACAAAGTGCGCCCCAATTTGTCCAAATGTGCGCCCGTGATATGAGAAAGTGCGACAGTGACGTCACGGGTCAAAACCAATCCAATATTTTTTACCAAAAAAAAGGATGTTAATGTATTAGAAAATTATTATTTATATCTAAGGGCACCATACAAAAAATTATGGTACACGAGTATTACTCGTCGAGTAATCTCTATGCAGTTTTTAACTATGTGTATAAAACGAGATTTAGAAAATCGCATTTTGGGAGATTTAAAATATTCAATATTTACTCAAAAATTTTTTCCGGAGATTTATAATGAATCTTTTTGTAAGGAAGCCATTATGTACAAAAACAACCAGTATCTACTTAATTTTTCATCAATGTAATTTGTTACTTTGTAGGTTAATTTTTCGGGTTTAAGAATGGACTGGACAAGTTTAAACCTAACTAACTGTCCGATTTAGGCATATCAGCTTTAAGCTGCTCGCCTAATATTAAATAAATAATAATAATAATAGTAATAATAATAATTCATTGAAAGTCGAGGAAATGGTCAATAATGTTACCCAAGTATTTATCTTTTATATTCTATCACTATCCCCCGAAGTGCAATTAATGCAACCTACTCCAAACAAACATATTTTCAAATGATTTACGGGAAATATTATCATCCCTACCGTAGTTATGGCGGCAATCCGTGGCCCGTTCTGTGGCAATAAGGAACCAGTACAGTATCCATGCGTGCATAGGGCACTGCATCGGTACACCGAGTGCAGTGTTTCTTGATCATTTTATTAGCATGAACCGTAGGATACAGTCATAAATACGCCTTCAAAGGTATCAAACATAAAAATTTGGAATATGAAATTACATTTAGAATAAATATTTCATTTTGACTCCTTCGAGAATCAAACCTGCGGACCTCATTCGCGGTAGAGCCAAATGCGACTACACTATGTGCTTCGAGGCGGACAAGGCGGTTTGGCAATTTTAGAATTTAATAAATATAGAATAAAAAGTGGAATTAAAATTTATTAAACTATTATTTAATAGGTGAGCCCCTTAGAGAAACTCTTATTTTCACGACTTGTCACGATTGGTTAATGTAATTTTTAACTTGAAAATAAATAATAACTCTTTGAATTTGGGTATTTTGTATGGAATTTGTAACGTTTTCCTTTTAATGAGTATATGTTTTAAGGATTTTAACAAATTTTTAAGAAAATGCCACTTGTACGTGCTATGTTTTACCCACTAGCATTTGGGGTACGGCACTGGTATGTTCTTAAATTGTTAATATTTGATCATTATTTATCAGGTTAGAGTGTGTTGGTACATTCCGTGTTATAAAGCACGTTCATTAAAATACATTAGAAATGGGGACTCGCCACTAAAGTGAAATATAATGAGTGTTATAGTAGAGGGCAGAAAAAGTCTGTAAATACCCTTAACGGATAGTTTGCCGCACCATATTGATAAAACCTTTAATATCTTGGAAACATAAAAAAATTGAATTAAGTAAGCCGAAAGCTCACGAGAAAATACACAAAAAATATAAATATATCGACGGTGAAAAAGAAAAAAAAGTACCAAAAAACAACAAAGGAAAGTGATCCCAAGCGACATATTAATATGTCACTTCGTATCATTTTCCTTTGCACGTATAATGTCACTTGGAAACTTATTCCTTTCAATCATCGATATATTCATAAAAGCAATACAAAAACAATTAAATTACTGTTTAGATACTTTGGTGAACTGGAAAATAGAGCAATGATTCCGGATTAGAATCTCTAGGTTCGAATCCCACTCCAGCACAACTTGTTTCCTGCTTTCTGGCACAGTTATTGAAAGCAGGCCGAAATTGAAATATTTGAGCATATCATAAGAACTCAAATGTTTCTATTTTCTTTAAAAAAAAAAAAAAAAATAACAATAATAATAATAATAATAATCACAATTCTACAAAAATATTGTCTACTGAATAAAAATACGTGTGTTATCTTTAAAAATTGATTTTATTTTCAAAACAAAAATTTTCTTCCTCTGCTCTAAGACTCTAAAAAGTTTTAAATAGTCGTTTTCTTTGTTATAAATAAAATCGTTGCTTTATATAACTTTGTAAAAAGCTACAAAGATCAGTTCGTCCTTTTATTGCGTTATTATTGCTTTAAGTTTATTACTTTTGCAAACATATCCCTTTATATACAGAGCCATTAAGAACTTAGAGTGGCTATAACTTTGACTTCAAATAATGATATGCTTCAGATAGTTCGATGACTTTGAATTTAATTGGTTTAAGCAAGAAAAATTCATGATCATAACTTAATAGCGTATTCAAGAAATGTTTCAGAAGCGTTACGACTTACGAATTTCGAGTCATTAAATTTAATGTCAAGTGTCTAATTATGTTAGTTATGGAAAAATTTTCAGGAACTTTCAGACTATTTCAGAGAAAGTTATTAGACTGATAATTTTGAACAGAATTAACTGTCTCTCCGTCGCGTAATGGCTTCGATACCGCGCTAGACTCACAATACGGAGTTTCCAGGTTCGGTTCCCGGCTGGGTTTTTATAGCATCTGTTTTTTTGTGATTTTGTTTCCCTCTGTTCTTGGGTTTCAATGTGGGTACAAAATGTATGTATGCAGACAGTATATGAGTCATTAGTATTTCCTAACAGTACACAACGGAGTTCTGGTACCAACCCTTATGTATGGTAGTGAAGCGTGGTGTTGGAAAAAAAAAGAGGATGAAAGTAGACTGAATGCTGTTGAAATGCGATCTCTCAGGCGAATGTGTGGTAAAACTATGTATGATAGGTGTACAAATATCGAAATTAGAGCAGAGTGCCATGCTGAGATAAGCATTATCGACAAAATTAAGAAAGGGCTTTTACGATTGTTTGGTCATGTGGAGCGAATGAGTGATGAAAGAACGGCTAAAAGAAGTTTAAATGCAAGACTTGCATGACGTGTGCCTGAATGTAGAAACCGAAGAAGGCCGAGAAATACATGGCATGACCAAGTACAAGTACTGAAAAGTGGACATGTGAAAAGTCGAAATAATCGGCGTATGTGCATGAGAAGATGTATGAATGTAGAGGAAGCAAAGTAAGTATGCCAGGACAGAGTGGTATGGCGTTCTATCCATTAGTCCTTCTTGTAAAAAACATAAAATAAAATTTTTTTCAACAAATTTTTTTATTTTATTTTTAGTTTAAAAAATTCGGTAACTCATCTCATCTAGACGAATCAAACAAAATTAAAAGTAAATTTTCTCAAAGCTAGGTGTTTGTGACGTTGTTTTCCTCTGTGATTGGGCCTCCTGGCCTGTTGAGGGGGTGAAATTATTATTTTTTATACCAAAATTGAAATATTTAAGTACATCAAAAAAGCTCAAATGTTTATTTTTATATCTACAGAGATGAAGTGGATTTTTTTATTTAAAATTCGGGAATATGGATATTCAATATAAGTCCAGATTTGTCTACAAGTATTTGAACACACTCAAAATGTTGTTAATTTTGATTTTAAAAAATATTCGGAATTTCCTCTGCTGGTTATTAAGATGTATTTTTTTAATGTTATTTTATATTTCGAGAAAGACATGGCATGATCAAGTAAAACAAGTGCTTGAAAGTGGGAGTGTAAGAAGCCGGAATAATCGACGTGCGTGCATGAGAAGATGTGTGAATGTGGAGGAAGCAAGTTAAGTATGCCAGGACAAAGTGGTGTGGCGTTCTATCCTCTCTGATGGTTAGTTAGTTAGTTAGTTATTAAGATGACAAGTACTAATTCCAGTAATATTTCAAGTACCTACCACTATATTTCAAAATGTGGATTTGATATTTAAAATACAGTATTGATCTTGAATTCCTGTAAATTTATTTATCTAACTATTCATATATTTTATATTTTAAATATCAACTCAACAGCAAAATTTAATGTTTGGAATCTTTGAACAAGTTTGTTATACTGTCTACCTCATTTAGAATTCTATTTAACCTTATTAGTGAAGATCAATCAAGAATTCCTCTCTAGTAAATTAAATACAAATTTCATAGAATTCTGTTTTCCTAGATTTCTAGGAATACAAAATATTGATCTAATATTAGTAGTTATTTGACATTTGAATCTCAGAATCCGATAATAACAAGGGTTTTTACAAGGAAAAAGAGTATGGAACACATCATAAGATTTTGAAAACTTTTCGTTCTCTTGGATTCAGGAATCTTCTATAATAATAATAATAATAATAATAAATGCGGACAATTTTTTAAAGCGCCGTTTTCGTGAGTAAATCACTTCAAGGGCGCTGTACAAAATTATACTAGACTTAGGTACTACGCTTAATAATACGTACTTATGACATAAAATAGCTAAACTAATATTACAATTACATATAACTAAACGGTAACTTCAGCACTCGGATATGATTTCTTAAACAAGTAAGTTTTAAGTCTCTTTCTGAAAAGCACTTCGTTGGACAGTTTCGAACATCTGAAG
The DNA here is from genome assembly GCA_022494985.1 of Micrasema minimum. Classification (NCBI taxonomy): domain Eukaryota; kingdom Metazoa; phylum Arthropoda; class Insecta; order Trichoptera; family Brachycentridae; genus Micrasema; species Micrasema minimum. The sequence goes on from JAGVSP010000609.1 coordinate 109,070, forward strand.
GAAGACCATTCCACGCTGCCGGTCCGGCTATCGCGAAGGCCCTCTCTCCAAACTTGGAAGTTTGGCTGCGGGCAGGAGGGTAGCACCACCTTCCCTACAGCGGAGGAGGAAGCCGAGCGGAGAGTTAGGCGCCTGTCTGCCAGCTCGTCCGGGGGGCAGAGCTCCTTCAGGTATTCAGGAGCCGTATTGTGCATGGCTTTATAGACTAACCAACACAGCTTATACTCGACTCGCACCTGGAAATCGCAGCCAGTGAAGCTTTCGAAGTAACGGGCTGATGTGGTCAAACTTCGACAAACCAGAGATTAGTCTGGCAGCTGCGTTCAAAATAGATTGCAATCGTTCCATTTTGTACTTAGGTAGGCCGGCATATATCGCATTGCAGTAGTCCACTCGTGATATAACAAAAGCGTTCACCAAGAGACGAGCCGCCTCATTAGGTAAATGCCTTCGTATACACTTGATCTGCCTTAGTTGGTAAAAACATGCGCTGATAGTGCTGCTTATTTGCTTTTCAAGCGAGAGCCCAGTATCAATGTGTACACCTAGAAGCTTAACAGAGGAGATTGTAGCAGGTCCAGTTACAAAATTTTTGATTTGGTTCTGTCTTTTTGGTGTAGCAACCCAAAGTTTTTCAGTTTTGGACGGATTGAGTATGAGGCGATTTCGAGCCATCCATTCTCCTATTTTTTCTATACATTTGGAAATGGCTATTTGCAGGTAATTTTGATCTTCTGGTTTACAAAAAAAATATATTTGGGTGTCATCCGCATAACAATGTGCCCACAAACCGCATGATTTTATAATTGCTTCTACGTCTTTAGTATACTATGTAGTGTAGGTATTGTAGGTATAAACAAATCATCATAATTTCAGCCCGTTGAGGTCCACTGCTGGACATAGGCCTCCCCCTGCCGTCTCCACTACTCCCGATCCTGCGCCGCCCCCATCCACTGTCTTCCAGCAGACTTCCTGATGTCGTCCACCCATCTGATCGGTGGACGTCCTTGAGGCCTCTGGTTTCTCGGTCTCCACACTGGTAAACGCTTTTCGTCCACCTGTCGTCCGTCATTCTGGCTATGTGACCGGCCCATTTCCACTTCAACCAAGCAATTCGCTCCACCACGTCGCAGACCTTTGTCTGGCGTCGGATCCAATAGTTCCTTTTTCGGTCTCTTAATGTTATTCCAAGCATAATTTTCTCCATGCTCCTCTGTGCAACTTGCAACTTATGGGAGGATTGCTTAACAAACAAATTTTTAGCAAGGTAAATGGTGACAGAGTGGCTGGTTCTGGCTGGTGACAGGGTCTCCTGGAGGGATCTAGTGATGTTCACATGCTCCTCATAGGAGCGAACGTGGCGAAAGAAGAAAAGAAGAAGAACATAGTAAATTTCCGCTTTCATTGTGACTAAATCTGAAGTACTGAGTAGATCCTTTACAAATCAAAACCAAAAAGTAATTTTAAATTCCAAGAAGTTAATAACTCTCAAAGGCGCTTGAATCGTAATCAATGTATCAAGACTCGCACTGATTTTAGAAGGCATAAGTCGTGGTTTATTATTAAGTCCTTTCTTCACAATACTCCATTTATTAGTGTCATCGAACTTTTGAAATGATTCGGATAATAACTCCCAGAGACGAACAGGGAGGCTTTCATTTACTAATGGAACGTATTTATTAATACCTGTAGTTATTATTTGAGAATTACCACATTTCGCAGTAAGCCTAAGTACACATTAAAAAAATTACGACTCTCTAAGAACACTGAAAATACATTTTACTGCTCTTAATATCTCTCCAACGTGAAAGATAAAACTAAAATAAAAACATCGAACAGGTTTTTATTTTTCTCTGTCATCCAAAAAATTGTAAAAAATTATTTCAATTTACTACAATTAATCTTTAAATGAATTGGATAAGCTGCAAAACTACTACTACTGTTACTTTCTCTTATCCGCAATATACCAAATCAAAAATGTTCCCTGGTGTGGATATTCGCTAATAAGCGGAATGGGGATTGATGTAGTACCTACATAAAGTGGCCACTTAACCCACCCAATGACAGGTCATAAGCCCTGTAAACGCTCGAATATCCACATTCCTGAATTTGAAAAAGTTCTACCTCATCTCTGTTGGGATATAAAATAAAATAAATAAAGTTTCAATTAACGTTGGTATGGTATTTAAACATCGATGGTAAAAATGACGTCAAAGGAGCGTAGATAAAAGTGGACGGGACAGTGCAATTATTATATTTGATAAGAAAAAACATTTGACGCTTTATTATAAAAGTAAAGAAAAACTAATTAAAATTTCTGGACAAGAATTTTCGTTTTCATTTCGCCGGACCAAAATGAAATTCATAACGACAGCAATTAACGTTCATTACACTTAAATTTCAGGCAGAAATATTCATCATATTATTATACTTGTATGGAAGTAAAATGTTCAGTAATTGTTATGAGAAAACCCACCGACTGTTAATCCTAATAAACGTACCAGAAAGATTAAGTCTTTACCGCGGCAAATGGCGGATATGGTGAGCTTTTGTGGAATTCAGTTTCTGTGAAGCGTATTCGTAAAAACAATGGGGTTTATTTGCATATTTCAGGCACGAAAATGAGGAAATGATAAGAGAAATGCGTCAAAAGGTATTAGCGATGTCTTGTAAACGTTTTTTGTGTTTTTAATACTCATAATGGAATTTAAATTAGATAGCTTAGCACAATAAATTATTGTTGTCGGTACCAAAATGCAAACTGACACATGTCCTTTTTTATTTGATACAAATAAATTGTTTTAAATTAAGATTCTGGAAGAAGATATTAAAATATGCGTAAAATATTCCTTATTCCCTTATACACCGTGTCCCACGATGAGCTTTCTGTTTGAAGTGTAGCGCGGCGGGGTGGCGGTGGGCGGGGGAGGAGTGGGGGGCCGCTTGGGGACCCTTGTAGGAATTCAAAATTCGAAATTTTTTTCGGAAATCTTTGTTTAAGTTTTAAAAATATGTGATTTCTTCCGGCTTATGGGAGGGGGCCCGGGTGTGACCAGTTCAAAAATTGACGGGGTTTTTTCCCCGTGAAATTTTTTTTCATATTTTAAATTTTTTTTTAAGAAATAGAAAATTGAGTTTTTTAAAAAAATTTTGAAAATTTTTTTTAGAAAAATCAAAA